>APFE030046211.1:11019-70135 GCA_000404065.3 Pinus taeda | reverse complement strand
TAATTTCTCTTTAATTTATCACCAAGGTGTATATTGCAGTTTTTTGATTGGTTTGGTAATCCCTCTATCTAGATTTCCCATAGTAGTCACTTTTGTTCCTTTTCAACCCTTTAAAAGAAAAGGTCTATTTGAGCACTTGTCCTTTTAGGCTCATTAAAAATCGAAGGAGACTAGAGTCATCTTTAGCTTTTTCTCGATTCTTAAAAACTGAAAAAGCAAAGTTGTGTCAAAGTGTCATTAAAATTAATTGAATTCAGAATAACATCCCTGTTCCTTAATTTGATCTTAGTTTGAGACATATGACAACAAATCCAGAGTCCACCGATCAAGGAATTCCTTTTGATGGGAATCCTCATCCTTTTCCTTCTTTCAGAAATATTTATGCTCCTTATATGGTCACATTATCCCTTCCGGGATTTACCATTGGCTTTCCATTATGGTTGTTTTCAACCTCCTTGGTTCAAAATGTCGAGACTTCTTTGAAATCGAGTACACCTCCAACTGGACAAAATCAACCTCTAGTTGATCCTAAAGTTGACCCTTTTCCTTCCTCCTTGTTTCTTTCTTCCTCCCCTTCTTCCTCTTCGCTTGGTGAAAGTATTGGTACTAGTAACCAAGTGGCTAAGAAGAAGAAGAAGAAAGGGAAGAAGAAGAAGAAGAAGCCAATTAAGCAAGGGGGCAAACAAGTAGCCATTTCTCTGAGTGCAACATCTGATGAAAATCCATCTGTTAAGCCTCGCAAAGTCAAATATCCGTAAATATTTTGTGTGGAAGACCATTTTCATCGAAATTGTCTTTACTTTCCTCAGATCTTGAAAGAATGGTCTTCTTGTTCACACCATCTCATGTCATCAACCTCTGGAGATCATGTTGGTAACACATCATCTAGTGATAGTAAAGTTCATGGACAAAGGGGAAAATTCAAGCTTCCATGTAGGTTATGTGAAGGTATACACCCCTTTCACCTTTGTCCCTATTTGGATGAATCCAAAAGAGTGTTGAATAATCGTCCTGGTTCACTCCAGTGACTTCCATCTAGTTACAAGAAACTTTCCTTGAATCCTTCACTAGGTGATGAATTGAATAACTTAAATCAACTGTCGGTCGAAACCACTCTCTTTGAAAGTGAATCCTATGAGTCTATACCCGATCCAAATCAATAGGTCGAGGTAACGGTTGATCTGATTTCATCTTTAGCTAATCGTACCTTTCTCAAAGAGAGTGAAAATCATACCACTCAAGTTCTTTTTGTTTCCTCAGATTCAAACGAGCTTGGGGGAAATCAACTTGTTCCATCAAGACAAGAGGAGAATTCTTCGGTCCTTGTAACTCAAGGGGTCAATTCTCTCGTTTCTACAGTACCCCCTCCAAGTAGTCTAGTCACTTCCTTTGATTGGAATCGACTGACAGGATCCCACCTTCCTTCTTATGTGCCATTCCAGATCATAGTACAAGTTTGTAAAATGATTGTATCTGGCACTATTATAGATGAAGGTGCATCAGTGAGTATCCTTCCCTCAACTGCTTGGCAAGCGCTCGGTTCACCACCGCTTGTGCCTGATACACAGAATCTGTTGGGCTTTAACAAAGGAACCAGTCGACTGTTAAGGATCCTTCCTCAGTTACCTATCACTTTGGGACAAAAAACCATTTATCTGAATGTGATGGTAGTCCTTTATATTACAATTTACTTCTTGGGCGTGACTATGTTTATCACATGGGATCTATTGTTTCAACACTCTTTCAAGTGATTTGTTTCCTGCATGAAGGCAATATTGTCACCATTGACCACATTTCATTTCCTGATCCAAATATGGCTTCTAGTCAACCATCTTCCCTAAATGGTCCTTTTGTACCAATGGTATCATCCCCAGCACCGGTTAATTATGTGGCAACCTATTCCATACCTACATCAACTAACGATCAATTAAGTGATGTTGTACATTATGTACTGGGGGAATTGGAACCAGATCTCTACTTCATGACCACTTATGAGTTCTGAACAAGGAGTTCGAGGATAATTCATTGTCTTGTGTCAACCTCGTTAAAAAATGAAACCAAGGATGTGATCATAATTCCCCATCTTGTGTCAAGCTCGTTTAAAAATGCAACAAGGTCCCAAGTTCAAAGTCAAGTCTCTAATTAGATCTCATAAAATCCCAGTCGATTCTTTCACTTGATCTTGTAAAAGAACCTTCATTCCATCCACTTGATAACCATGAGTAGTTTAGTGAGTGTAATGAAGCTTGGGGGCATGCACCTAGTTGTAACGATAAGTTTCCCTATAGGTTATGTGATTGGTTTGACACATCATTTACCTTGATCTATTCTGGACAAAGCCAAAGAGGTGTTTTGTCTATTCTGGATGAAGCTCTCCTACCTCACCACAATGGTGTCCATCTAGTTACAAGATACTTTCCCTTTTATCATGCTGGGGGCATGCAACCCTTCTTTCAAGCATGGTTTTTCATTTCGAGCTTGTGTAAAAATGAAACTAAATCCAAGAATAGTTCCCCATGGTTCAAGCTTGTAAAAAATGAACCCATTTACAAGTAATTAACCTTTGTGATTGCCATTCTATCAACCTTTTGAGCCTTGGTTGTGTACATCTCATCACCACCATCTCTTTGGTCGATCATATGCTTCCACTTGGTTGTTTTACCCTTTTTGAGGAACAACTGCAATGAGTGGTCTTATTAGCCAGCCTCTTCATAGAAATCATCATGTTTTGAGAAGTTCCAAAACCACCGGAACTAGTTGCTACCCTAGACACCACTCATTCCTCAAAATTGAGTCCTCTTTAAACCCTTTTCAGACTCGTTAAATATGAAAAGATTTTCGAGCGCTTGGCCTTTTCATCTCGTTAAAGTGATTTTAAATGTCAACCCTCCTGTATTATTTTATCCTTTTTTGGAACTGAGGGATTATTTTACGAAAAATAACTGATGGAGTTTTCTTTTCGTCCCTTTTCAAACTCTCTAAACATGAAAATGATTGAGTTATCCTTGTCGTTAAACTCGTTAAAACAATAGCGACAAACTTTTCCATCTAGACAGGACCAAGTTTCACTGTCGCTAGACTCGTTAAAACATTAAATAGCCACAGGTTTTCCCGAAGGGTGAATTATAGAAAAAAATATGTTATCCTCCTCAAGCTTGATAAAAAATAAGGAGGTACTGGTCAGCAAAGACTGGGGAAAAAGGGGAAGAAAACTTGAAGAATTTATGGTAGCAAGTCACTCTTGAACTCGACAATTTCACTTCATCACCATTATGGAGTTGGGTTGGGTTATTCCATTCACTAGTCATCTCACCACTGGTCTTTCATACCATCCATATTTTTGGGTTAATGCTATCAATTCATCTTAGTGTCACCAACATGTTCAAGAGAAGTCATTCAGTTGAAAATCCACCATCTAGTTAATGTTCATCCACTGCAATACCTCCAACCTTCATTTTTTTTCATGACCACCATTCCTGAACCTTGTGTTGTCAGTTCATTTTCACCTCCAGAAATCATTTTCCTCATTTCGTGTCATAAATGTGGGATACATCAAGGCCCTCCTACAACGATTCACTTCTTGTCGACATCAGCTCATTATCCAAGAAGTTGACTTAGAAACAACCCTTTCAGTGCTTTGAAGCTTGCATACATCAATGGCAAGTTTCTCACTTCGAGCAACAGGTTCACATCAAATGACCTTCAACTGAATGATTTTGCGTGGTGTTTGACATCAGATCATATATTCACACCATGTGAATTGTATTGTAGTACCTTGAGGGTCATTATCATTATTGGTGATTTCTCTCACATCTGTTAACAGATTACATCATTGGCTAGTAATTAGGTGATTTCTATACATATTTGACTTCAGAACATCTCTTCACATGGATTGAATTGGACATCGAACGAAGATTGAACGAGTTTGAAGACCTCGGGTCTAGTTTCATTCATCCCGGCTATGATATATTCAAGGACATAAAAACATCAAATGTACAAAGGCTCTACACAGATGGTCATCCTAACCATGGATAATGGCTCTATATCCGAAGAATCACCAGTCTGTATCTACATATGACTATCTAATCTATGAAGATGAAATGAATTTATAAAGCTAAGCATAGGAATGCCTCCCTCAACTAGATCATGAAAATTATATTATGATGATGTATTGTATTGTAACTTATGTAGGTCACCTTCCATTTCAAAACTTCAAATCCTCATGATAAAGCATTTCACTCGACGTCAATATTTACAGCTTCATGCTTTAGGGGGAAACTGTTATAGACATATTTGGGCACATCAACCCCAAACTTATATTTCAATAAACTAGGGCTCATCAACCCCTAAAAGAGTTGTTTCATGCCCTAAAGGAACATAGTCATCTGAATACATCATTCCCTAGAAGTTCCACCTGAGAAACCATCCAGAAATGGCCTAAATTAAACCATACTGACTATTCCACTGGCAAAGTACGATGCATATTGAGTGGTACACTGCTAGGGTGCGATGCATACTGATTAGGCCTTCTATAGGGTGCTATGGGCAAGGAAGGACAAATTTCCAAGATAGTTTGCTAGGTGGTTGCTCATAGAATCTTCCAGAAACTTCTCCTGTGCCACTTGCCTCTCTGAATTTGCCCAAGATGAATAAGAGATCTAAGAAATCTCCAAGTGGAACCAATTGTAACAAGTGGAATGAAACTAAGCAAAACCCATGGATGACTCACACCTTTGCACACCTCTATAAATGGTTCTCCAATTCAAGACATCTAGAGGTTGGAATATTGTGAATTATAAGGAAGTGCTTATAGTTTGTAATTGAGGAAGGAGCATTGTATTGTTGGTGTGATCTTTCTATTTCATGAGATGAAGAAGGATTGAAGTTGGGAGGATGATGCTGGATCAGATAACTAGGTTGTAATTCTCCCTTCTATTAATAAAGTTCTTCAAGTTTTCTTTCATACGATTGTGCAATTGTGAATATTATCATTTGCGAATTCTATCATTTGTTCATTACATATCTGATTTTGTAATGTTTATGTTGTAATAGATTACAATTATTTGATAGTTCTTTGTTGCTGTACTTGTGCTGGTACTCTCCAAGCGTGTTAAGTACGAGGAGAAGTTGTGGGATCTGTCAAAGGGGAGAGAGAGCAAAGAAGGGATTAACTGGAAGCTCCAGGTTGGTTCCATTATCTTTCTCTTATTTGTTACACATAGAAGAAATCGTTGAATTGCTTTACAGTATTGTTTCTAGGGTAGTTGCCAAACCTAGAGGGCTATCATTCTTTAGGAATAATAGTTTTCCCAGAAACACCTTCAGCACATTGGGCTAATAGTGCAATCACAGGCACGTGAACCTCATCCGTGCAACACTTCCACATCACCTTCCTTGCTAATATTTATGTTCATACCTTTACTGCAGGGTTGTTAATGTTGGTGATGGCATATCCCCGCTTCTTCTTTTCCAACTTGAATTTCATCTTCATAGCCTCCGCGAGGGAAAACTCACAACCTTTCCCTTTGATATATTGGCTGGATTCTCCCCTGAGTAAGGCAGCTGTGTGATCCAAGGAATCAAGTGGTCTGTGATGGGAGTGGGCTCCTCCAGCCACAAACACCCATCATGCACCAAGCAGAGCAAATGCATCATGATGAAGATGGTCACTAGGGAACAGTGGTAGTGTGGTACCCAGAGTAGGTACCCGCAATAAAACCATTTGTTGGCTTGGGGGGGCCTGACCTAGGTTCAGGGTTAGTTATCCAAAGAAATCCCTACACTACTAGCCCTTTTGGCATTAACCTGCCAACAGCAGACTGAAGACTCACTCGAAGTAGTATGGAGGGATGTTGGAACCAAGTTTTCACACCCTTGAGATGGTTGTGATCTCATTTGATCTCTTCTATCCCTTCCTTCACACAGGTGATCTCGCTCTAGGGCTTGTAGGACAAACCCTCTATTCCGACCTTCAATACCTTCACAAAAGTATACGATCAACCTTTGTGCAACCCTAATCTAGGGCTTATGTACTTTCACGTTGCTATTGTAGCATGTCATGCAGATTCCTTAATTATCCTAAGTGTTTTGCTTATCTTATTAATCAATCTTAGTTAGCTTCATGTAAACAGATGTTCTTACTTAGGTTCACTTAACCAACACGTTTAAATACATTCACGCATCATATAAGAATTATAAGTGAAATTCATACCCAACATAACAAGATGCATAAACATAAAATAAAGATGCATAAATTGTAGAATACTTCTCTATATTGATACTTCTGGAAGATTACAGACTCGACTTGCCCTGCGCACTTAGATGCAGGAGTCCGTGGACTGAGCTACAAAGCCTCTACCTACTCTACGACCCAAACTTAGAATTCTTTCTCTAAAGCTATAAATTTCTTACATGTTCGATTTATTTTCCTCTAAACTACTTAGATATTAGCTCTATTTATGCAATTACATGGTCCACAGACCATGGGCAGATCTTTTACTATCGACATTACATTTCCAAAATAAGGGCAAAAAACCCTATGACTCTTTAACATCTACGCACTCCGCAACCATAAAATGCAGAGTCTTTACACTTGGATTACAAAGTTTGACCAAAATATGGGCTTTTAGACCCAAAACTCTTCTTGGGGGATCTCGTGCCCAACAATGGTCAAATTCTGTGATTCCAGTTTTGGCTCTATGTTGCCTGTTCATGAGGGACTTGAGTGATATACTGATGAATGTAATGGACTAGTCACTGGACCCATTTTGAACATTAATGGAACTATTTGATGATTCTAATCATGTTAATGCGTAGTATGTTCCCCCCTTTTTTATCACTTCAGGTATGTTTCTCTCCCATTGAAATAGTGAAATGAAGCTATAGGTTCCACCCTTGTTCATGAGTATATATTTGTTACCAAATAGTAACAATAACTGTGTTAGCTACAGATTTACTTACATACTTGTAATGTGCATAGATTTACTTATTTTGTTGATGAGAAATGTGCCCATGAGGATTATGGCCTGAAACCTTAATTTTTGCTCCACTATTTCAGCTCTTTGACCTCCCCCCTATTCCTTATTTCTATCGAAACATTGTTGCTTAGGATTTTGTGTTGTTTATAACCCTATGCATCGAATTTCATCCTTCTGCCAAGACATTGTTGCTTAGTATTTTGTCCTATTTACAACCCTATGCATTGAATTCCTTCCTTCCTTTCCTCCTCTCCACTTTACTACAACTTCAATATAAAGTTGTCTATTGTTGTGTGTCAGCCACCAAAACTAGAAATTTCTCTTTGAGGTTGGCCCAATTTACCCTCTGAGCATTCAGATCCATGTATTAGCTTGAGTTTACCTAGATGAAAGACTATTGAACCAAGCCCCCTTTATTCTTTTTAATTACATGACAATTGGAGTGCTGTAGAAACCCCCTTATAGATAATCTTCCATGCACTCCTCTATTTAAGATGTCCTAGGCACTGGCCTGCAATCAACCTAGAGGCTATCTCTAGGAAGCTTTCTATGTCTCCCAAACCACTCGTGTTGCAGGTGCCATTAAAAGTGACAGCAAGTTACTTGCCAACCTTGTTGCCAAGATTGGTTTTATGTTTGAGATGGCCAAGGTTTCCAAGGAAAGGGTGTGTTCTAATTACTTTGATATGGATGTGCATAAGCTTGAAATTGTGAATTAGGTTCTTGCACCATATCAAGTTGAATAGGCTTTTATTTTCCTCTTGGAGCTACATAACATAGTTTGATTGGAGATTGAATTGCTCCATTGTCCTCTTGGTAAATGTCCTTCAACCTTGGTAATAAGGGGCAATATTTAACATCATTTGATTCTACATGGACAACACAAATATCAACATATTCTTTTTTCTTATTTTGTATGCTTAACATTTCTACTTGTTCACTTAGATTGCTAAGAATTTATGTTTTAAAGTTATCAAGCAAGTTTCCAAGTTTAGCTTGACTTACCGATCTTGATGTAGATTTACCTACTCTTGCCATTCCTCTTGATATGTGTTTGCGTGTTTCACAAATTTCTTCAAATGATAATTTCTATACATCACATTTTCTCATGAGATCAAGGCGATTAATCCGTTCATCCCTAGTTGTTCTAAGTAAGAGGGTTTTTAGTGTGTTAGTTCCTAAATGATATATTTTTTCCCTCTTAACATTATACTTGAACCTCTCTATTAGATCCTCAAGGCTCTCATCTTCTCTTTTATTCATTCTAAATATTTCTTCTTTTAGATCATGATCTTTATATTTTTCTAGAAATATATTTTGCATATAACTTCATGATATTATTGAATTAGTCTTTAAACTCATGAACCATTTAAGAGATCTATCTTTCAATGTTTCCAGAAACAATCTCAATCTCTCATTGTTGTTACCACTTAGAAGGATGAGTTGAACAATGAATGACCTATCTCCTTCATGATCGTGAGACTAAAAGGACCAAAGCTCAACTATCCTACCATGCAAAAGCAAGCTTATGTAGTATAGAAGGCAGTAAAACACTTCAAACCCTATTTTTTGAAAAACCATTGTATTATCTTTGTTCCACACTCAATAGTCAGATCATTTCTTATTCAACAAGAGTTGGGTGAGAGAAGGGAAAACTGAATGACTGGATTACAGGAATACACTATTGACATCAAACTAGTTTACACCATCAAGGGTCATGGTCTTTAAAATTTAGAAGAAGAAGCAATCAATGTAGAAGAGGAAGAAGAAGAGCTCTTAAGCTAGGAGCATGAGATCATAATGTACAACATTGATCAAGCCTCTCCCACTTTAGATGGAAACTCTTGGTATGCAGATGTGCACCAATACCTTGATCATGGCACCATGCCCTCTCATTTCTCTATGCAGCAAAAGAGGGCACTCTGACTCAAATCACTATAATATCAATTGGTGCATGGGGTGTTGTTCAAAAAGCACCACAATGGTATATTTCTCAAATGTCCTCGGGCACATGATTCATACAAGTTTTTACATGATATCCACAATGGACCAGCTAGGGGACACTTCAAAGGCAACACTACAACACACAAGGTCATGTGGGTCAGTTTCTATTAGCATACATTATTCAAAGATGCTCATTCCTATGCCCACAAGTGTCTGTTCTACTAAATGTGTGCCGAAAAAAATCAGAAGTCAATAGCCCTGTTGCAGCTTATTGTTGTGGAATAATTGTTTCAACTGTGGGGCTTGGATATCATTGGGGAAATTTTCCTTCATTCATCAAAGTAACACTGCTATATTTTTATCGCTACAGATTATTTCATGTTGTGAACAGAGGTAGTTCTGCTAAAACAAGTGAATGATTTGGAATTCATAAGCTTTCTGCGGTAGAATATAATCTCTAGGTTCGACATTCCTACATCACTTGTTTTTTACAATGCGAAATACTTTTCTTCATTAAATCTTTATGATTTTTCATTGGAAAATGGTATCGTCTTGAAACATTCTGCTAACTATTATCTAGAGGGGAATGTTCTTGCTGATCCACAAATAAGAACCTCATTTGTATCATCAAACAGACCATATTATCCGAGAAGCAAAATTAACACTCTGTATTGGTGAAAGCCTTATGGGCTGACTGAGTCATGCCTAAACCTTCTCTGAATACCTTCCCTTACTTGCTGGTGTACATAAAGGAAGCCATCCTCCCATCGAACATCTACTTGACAACTCTCTAGTTGTCCCAAGAATCCTAACACAAACTGTGTCTTTTAGTTTAGCATAGGATGGACAATTTATACAAGATATAGGAGGAAAGGTTGAAAGAAAAAAAAAAAATTCACTCCATCAGAGTCATATCAGGAGATGGTTTGATAGAAATTATGCATGGAAGAATAAATTTAGTGTGGGTAACTTAGTCTTGAAGTGGGACAAAGCCCACGAGGACAAAAGCAAGCAAACTACGTTTCAATCCTTGTAGATTGGTCCTTACACAGTCCATGGAAATATTGGCCAACACATGTATTGTCTTCAATTACTTGACGAGAAGACTGACTCTCTCCATATCAATGGCCAAGACTTAAAAAATTTCTTGAATCAAGATTCGGGGCTGCGCACCACACTATGTACATCTTTTTTCGTTGTTTTTTGTTATTTTTTCTGTAGTGTTCTATTGTTTTTCTTTTGTAAATAAGTGTTGTTCCTTATTGCGTTTTGGATTACATGTGTGTGGCTAAAGTTCAAAGAGTCTTGTGACACTATAGTGCTTGTCCAATCTTGCGTCCATCTTCCTTGTATTGGTTATATTTTTTGGTTGATGAAGTTCTAACAGAAAATACGATCCATATGTAAGGAGAGTTTTGGTACAACCATGAACCTATGTTCAGTCTAGGAACTTTATACCTAAATCAGAGGTTTTATATGCTTCTCTGAAGGAACAACCTCTCCTAATCTCAATAAGTTGGGATTCCTCCTTTTCCCCAAAATAAATAAGTGTTGATGCATGGTTCTCTTTAAATAAAAAAATAAAGGTGAAAGAAGGGAAAGGTTTCATGTGCGTGGAGGTGAAGCAGTAAACTCCACCGGGGTACTATATAGGATCTCTAGCAGTGGATCAATGATTGTGTTCCTACATGACTCCATTGTGGTACTGTCCAAGCCTACTGGCAGTGGAGCAACACTAAAGATGAAAGACTATACCCTAAAAATATTAATCTCGTGAGCTAAACTACCCTTCCCAATTCAAACAACTATGCTTTGGCTTAATCTTATGTTGTGTTCAATTGCGAAGGTACAAAGGGGACCATGTCTTCCCGTCAAGTAAGTGGGGAAGCCAAAGCAATATTCAAAATGAATCAATATTCCCTGAAGGACAAAGACCATGCACTAAAAAACTAATTGAGATAGAGAAACTGGAATTCAACCAGTGTGTCACCAATTGTTATAATGGCTGCAACACCCTCCAAAATTTTGGCTTGTAGTCAAATTTCAGAGACTTCCTTGCTCTTTCCCTTGATTTTTGCAAACACTTGAGCTCATTTCATGAGCTTTCTTATAGTCTTTTCACCCCTTTTCTTGTTTGATCAATTGTCGTATTTTGGCATGTTTGACTCTTTTTCCATCATTGTGGACCTTTTCTAGTGGTTTGAAAGGTTTGTCTTTGCATATTCAAGTTGTCCTAACTATGTAAACAGTTGTCTCACTCATACACAAAGTCTTAAGAATTTTCGCACAAGTGTCATCATGATCATCCTAAAGTCTATCTTAAGTGTTGTACTTGTCACTTCTTGTTATAGGATAGTCACACAAAGGGTAATTCTTTGTCTTCTTGTTCCAATGATCTATGTTTTCATGTCATCAAAGGATGCTAAGAGTGTGATCAAAAGTTAAATTTATTCACAAGTCCACCTTCATCCCACACTTAGCAATTTCTCTGAAAATCTTCGGGACTGGGCAACTCAGTTTCATCGGGCCCCGTCGGAATTGTACATTGCATAGTCTCAACCATCAGTGATGAAATATTGTTTCCTAGAACTACATAGTGTGCAGTCACTATCCCCTAGGGTAGTTGCACTATGCAATTCCAAAGTTGTTTAGTCTGCCTTCATCCCTAGAATTTCATAGCAGCTCCCCCTACCTAACTTGAACTATGCACTTCGCAATCCCAGTCCTCAAGCTTCTCCCCTTAGCTGATGGAACCCAAAAATGCACAGAGAACCTAATGTGCCTTTCCACCCAGAACTATGCAGAAGTGTCCCCTAGTGTCCTCCCTCAGCCAAAGCTCACTAATCTCAAGAACTATACATATTTTTCCTCTGGGTATCTCTGTTGCTCAGTCCTCCTTGCCTTTGAAAACTGTATAGATCTGTATCCTAGGGTCCCATCCCACATCAGCCACTTATTGTTTCAACTGTGCTAGCCTATCTCTCAGTGGCCCCTATGCAATTTTTCATCTCAGTGAGGACTGTGCTCAGAATTTCCTTAGTCAAGCCTAAGCTATGCTCTGCATAGTCTCAGTGACCAACCTCTCTAGTTGCCACCTAGAATTGCACAATTTTCAGTTACTAGGCCCTCTTTCCAAACCTGTCACATGTCCCAAGCCTATTCCATGGATAACAATACATCATCTTAGACTATAGATTTTTTGGATTGATTTTTTCTCGTCATGAGTGAATTGCAGGAACAGGTACACTGTCAGATCATGGCGAGATGATGAAAAATGAGAAGAAGGAGGAGAAAAATGTTGGAAGACTCACTTTCAGCTGGACAGACAAAGGAACCTATCAAGAGAAATAAAAAGGAACACATGCATGCAACCACCTCTCAAAACGAAATATCATTGAAGACCTCGCATCATCAAGCTATGTGGAGGAGAAGAGAAAGCATATCCAAGAACACATCTATCACTCAACAACAATAGCAGCTTGACATTGCCACATCAACAAGCTAGTACATGTCAGTAGTGTCATGTCAAGTCATGTAATGAGTTTTCAAAGGCCACATCACTATTATGGGCCATGTATATTGTAATTCAAATGTAATGTAAAGTGAAAATCCAATGGAAACACATGAATATGAAGAGTCATGTCAGTTGAAAATTCATAGGAAGTTGAACAATCATGAGGGTAGTCAAAGAGTCACAAGGGTCAAGCATCACCCCTAGGTTATATATACCCCCTCATTGTATGAGCAGAGGAATTTTCACCTTGGCTCTTCCCACAAAGCATAGGGAGTTCAATTAGTTCTTTCAGGAGAAAGGAGTGGCTCCAATGTCCCACTACTGAGGCTAATGATGTATAATGTAAAGATGTGTCTTGTAAATTTTTCTTAATTACAAAAGCCTTTTTAGACCAAAACATTTCCATTCATGACTTATGGATGTTTGCAAGGCTATTATGTGAGAATTTGTATTTCATGTTTATTTTCTACTAAGATAGTTGAACTATTTACGTTGTTTTAGTGCTTATCTTGTTGGGAATGTGTTGTAATGGTTTTTACTTTTGTCTCATCCTTCTGGAATGTTCCACATGACACTAGACAAAGTTTCCTTACTCATCGATTGTAATGACTGTCACATCCATCGTGGACTACTCCACTAGATGGTAGATGAATCTTTCATTGCTCATTGGTTGTAACGATTATCGCATCCGTTGTGGACTATTCCATTATTGGAAATATTGAGAGGGGGGTGGTGAATTAATATTCATTTTTAGTTGTTAATTTTACTAGTTAGATAATTTATATTTAGAAGACACAATGAACAATAAGAATACATTCTTTTATTAATTTGTTTTTCACAATAACTCAAGTACAATGTATATAGGGCTCCAACCCTAGATGAAGACACCGATTTGCAATCTCCCAGGCTCCAACTTGTTTCCAAGCTCCAACTTGGACTTTCAAGGCTCCAACCTTGTCAATTTTGAGACACCAGCCTCAAGGGCTCAAACCCTATATTTGGTTCATGCTCCGACCTGGTTTCTTGAGGACTCCGATCCTCTAGAGCTCCAACCCTATTTTATCCAAGGCACCAACCTTAAGTTTAGGAGTACCAAATCCAAGGAAACCAATCTTATATTTTCCAAGAACCAACTTGGACTTTCCAAGGCACCAACCTCAAGGCTCTAACCCTATAGCCTCACTTTGTCAAGGTATGTTTGGTTGTAATTCACTGCTCCCAATGTCTTCTTCAATAAGCCCTATCAATATTCAACTACGACTTCAATTAGTCTCCACATCACATCATCAATGAAAACCTTGTTCTTCACATGAAGCTGTCACCATTTCTCTTCATGTTACCCAAACAAAAATTCTTCAAGGTCACCTCATGATGGCTTCAATGCATCATGGTCTTTAATGATCTCCACAAATATTCAATATGTTGCTTCAAAATGTTCTCCAACTCTACCCTATTCTATTCTCAAGAGAAGACTTCAACAAGCTCTATTTGTCCAATCCCAATAAATCAACAATTTGACCACAATAACTATGACAACTTTGACTATGGAAGCTTCAACCACAACAACTACAACAAATTCAACCACAACAACTACAATAGCTTCAACCACAGTAACTATGACAACTTCGACCATGGAAATTACAACAACTTCGACCACGAAAACTATGACAACTTTGACCATGGCAACTACAATAGCTTCGACCATGACAAATATGGTAGCTTCGACCAAGATTTTATGCCCAAATAGAATTATCCTTTTTTTCTTCCTAAACAATAGTCTCCTTTTTCTCCTCAACCTTCTATCTTCTTTTGTACTTCGTATCTTCGAATTCTTTCCTGAATTGTTGATCACAATGAAGCATTTAGACATCTATTTATATATATTTCATTTATAATTGAAGGGACACATCTATTTTAAGTGATTTCGACTTGTATGACTAAGTGTAGGCCAACTCATTGCTAGGAATAATATCCTTAAATTAAAAATTCAATATGTGACAAACTATTGGGAGTTTCGTGGCAAATAAAGGCTTGTTAGAAAGAGGAAAAAAGCCTCTTTAAGATGGTATAGGATCCATTTTGAAAGGATGCCTTTAAGATGTCCAAATTAATTTTTCTTTGTGACTGTCCTTAAATTGTATGCATAAAATTTTTGGACAACATGAGGAATGTTTGGGACAGCATGGCTTCTTCATTCTTTGGCTTCTTCATTATTATCAATGTCATCATTATGTAGGAGTGCAACATCCATGTAGCATGACACATGAAAAATTTCATCATATACTAGTGCATTCATAGTGCAACATCATTAGGAGAACTCCAAAATAATCTTCCAACCATCAAATGATATCCAACCATGTTATGCAGACCTCATTAAGTGCCACCATCAATTGTGGTCATTTATCAAGAATATGACATCATCAAATGTAGTCCTCCATATGTCATCAAGGGCTTCTAAATACTTGGCACTTGGCACTTCTTAAGACTTCTTCATTAGTGACTTGACATATTAATTGATGACATTCTTATCAAACAAGAGTTAAGACATCATCATATGGAACCAGAGATCTATTTTCTTCAACCTTATCATCTCATTCTAGGGTTTCATTATATTCATTAGGCATATCAAGAATATTTTCCATCTCGGCCAATGCCATATTGACATCAATGACAACATTGACTAACAATCCTTCCCCTTGTCATTGATGGAAATATTTTTTCCCTTCCAACATTCTCTCCCCCTTTGACATCAATGGAAAACGGGGTGCCCAAGTACTCCCCTTGTCAAGCTCCTTCTTTTCATCATATTTTCTTTATCAATAGTAGTTATTAATAGGTATGTTACTCCCCCCTGTCATGGTGCTCTTTATTTTGACAACATGGTCCATGATAGATGTGCTTGAATTCCTTCATGTGATGACCCAACTCCCCCTCATGAAAGATTGCCTGCTAGTGATCAAGTGGAAGAGATCTTCAATAATAATCGATCAGATGAATAAGGATTATATTCTTCAAGGAGTCTTCTTGAGAGATGATATATCAAAGAATGATTGTCCATATAAATCGTCAAGGATTTCATAAGACCCATTCATGGACAACTTCTACAAGAATGCTTAATCATCATGAGCTCGCCCTAACTATATGCATGGTATTCCTTTTGGCAAAGTCTCCCCATAAAATACTTGGAATATCAAGGATGACTTCATAAAGTCAACAACATGTGTTGTTGGCTAGATTGTTTAAGGGACTTCTGGATTCAATTTTCTTCCTTCTCCATACTTGTATAACTTTCTTCTCTTGCACGGTTCTTCCTTGTGCAGGGGCCCAAGTCAATTTAAAATCACATGAAATATGTCCAATGTTATGACACTTGAAGCACTCTATGTTGTTCATGAATAAGAATTCATGACTTCTTCTTGCAAAATTGCTTCTTGAAGATTGACGGGGACCATTATATGCCCTATAATTTTTTTTGTGTCCAAAGTTTGTACAAGTATAACAATAACCAAGAAATGTACTTTGGTACCTAGGAGATGGAGGTTCCTTGATTTACTTCTGAAGTCTTTCTGCCTTGAGATCCTGTTGTAGCAGCTATAATCACCCTCCAAAATTTTGTCTTAGCTTCGTTTTGGAGCCTCCCTACCAACCTTTTAAAACACCATGTCTCATCTTTTCAAGTACACAAGCTTCAATGATATTCTTGCAGAATGATAGCCTGTCCATCAAATCTTGTTGCATCCCCCTCATAGGTTGTTTCATCGGACTTAGTCCAACTGTAGCCTGAGAAACTCCCTAAAGAAATTGCACAGTTCTAGAGGGAAACTAGCCTTCCCTCCAAAAATTACACAATTCTATCTAGTAGTCTACTGGGCTCCAAAATTGCACAAATATGCCTATCATTGTTCAGTGAGAAAATTGTGCAATTCCTCCCAGCAGGGATGCTCAGCCTGGAAATTGTGCAATTCTTGGCAGAAATCAGCTACTTTACCTAGGAATTGCACAATCCCTTTGGGTTGCTAACCCAACTCCCTCCCAGAAATGCTCATTTTTTTCCTCCCAGTTGAGTGGACTGTTGCATGTGTAGTTGAGTTGACCAGTTCACTCCGAGACTGAGAAAAAATGATTTTCATGCTTGGGCTGCTCCTCCCAAGGCAGCATGCAAAGGCATCCCTTTTTTTAGGGATCTATTTTTAGAAGTTGGAGGTTACATGCAAGAATCATATCAGAAACCTCCCACCAAGTGTCTCTTTCCCTAGATTTGTGGCATGTGCATTGCAACCTCAATTTTATCGAAACTCATCAATCACACGCTACAGAGCTCATTCCTCGCATCAATCTTGCTACTCTAACATCCCACATTACATCTAGGAGTCGGCGACACATTCAACTCAATTGTTTTGGGGTAAGCCCACTTTTCATGTCTTACTCTGCGTTTCGAGCGCTTTTATGTTTTACTTTGTATGAATGTTCTCTAATTGATTTCAGTGAGTTCTTATTGTCATTTTGATACATGCTATCTTGTACTAGCACTGTTTTAGTTTTCGTTAACATCTCAATGTTGTTGCATGCATGACATTGTTTTTCACGGATGGTCGCCATTGTAGCAACTCGCTTCACACACATGCATGTTTTCCCGTTTTCCGAATCCTACATTTGTTGTTTACATGAATGATCATTCACTATTTTCTTCACTCATCTCATCATGCATTCACACTTCTCATGTTTTTGGTTGCCCGTCAGTCGGATTGGGCTACCTTGGCCCAGACCATGCCTTGCCTAGCTAGCACTGAACATTTCTGGAAGCAAAGGCTCTACTTTCCCTCCAGAAATTGCACAAATTTAGCTAGGGACTGACCTCCAAGCTTTCATTGTGCAATTCTTGGATTCAAATTCCTCTTGGCCCTAGAAACTACGCAATGCAATTTGTTGGTTGCATGTCACTGTTGACTCAGTCCTAACTAGACTAGGTTGAATTGTGAATTGCATAGTTCCATTAGTCATTCAGCCTCCTGACAGCCCAAATTGTGCCTTGTGTAGTTTTGGTAGTTAGTCTCCCAACCTCCCGGTGGATATTGTGCAACCTTCATGATCAGTCACTCGGGTATGTTGTAAGTCAGTTCACAAGTTCATTTTGGTTTTTGATTAGCAGATTGCTTTCCATGAGTGTTTCCATGTCTCCAGGTATTGTAGGTGTTCATCTTCCTCTCAGCAACACAGGTACAGTGGTTTCTAGGAGATCATAGTCAAAGACATCATTCGGAGCACACTTGGGGATGCAGTCAATCAAGTGTCTATGAACTTGCCTACACATGAAGAAATCAAGTTGTTCGTAGAGATGGGCCTCTAAACTAGACATAGATTAAGGCCCATGCCTCTAAATTGAAACATAAATTAAGGCCTATGACGATCCTTCAACACATTAAACCCTTCTTTCTACATTAGATAATTTATTTTTAACTTTAATATATTCATTAGGAAGGTTTATGAATAATTGGATATTTGTGCTTAATATTATTAATTTTTGTGGAATATTATGAGAATATTTGGAAGATTATGAAGATTTGGAGGAGGATATAATTTAGGGACTTGCTCCCTACTACATGAGGATCAATAATATATAATAAATCAACAAGATATTATGAAATTTTTGCACAGATTGTGGAACTCCAATGATTGAGAAAATCTAGAAATGTCTTCCACTAATCAAGGGACCAGATCCACTAATCAAGGGATTTTGGTGTGGAAATATTCCTACATTCATGGGGAATGATTCCTAATAATTTTTTATAAGTACCAAGTCAAATTTTCCTCTTGAGGGAGATTTTCATTAGTGTTATTGTGGAGAGAGCTTGTCTTTTTGCAGCTCCATTGTATTTTCTTGTAGGGATGTAATTCTATTGATGAAAATAATGAATATTGGTGTCATGTTCAACTTATAAATCTTGTTCTCCTCCATTGGTCTTTGATTTTCCTTAGGCTTGGCCATCCCAGGAACCTCAGAGCCCTTTTGTATCATTTTTTTTCCTTCTTTTCACTGCTTATTCACATGCATCTCTTGTTTTAGTATTGATGATTTCCTGCTATAGGATCAAGTTAAATGGTTGATGTAAGTTATTTTTTAGGATCACAATAATTATTTAATCCTTGGAAATGCTTTGTAAGTTCATAGTAATCATTGAGTTGCTTCGATTAGTCTTCTTATTCCCAAATCTAGATTGTCGAACCTCCTTTTTAGCAAAGAACAATAAATTTCTACAATTTTTTAGAGCATGATAACAAGATTCAATCAAATTGGTTCCACTTGCATTAGATCACAAAAAAATTATAATTCATAAAAGAATTACCAAATTGCATATGCGCTTGATTTGGTTAGGCATCTTTAGATTTACTAGCTCACTAGTTCTCGAATTTCTAGATTTTTGACTAGTAATGTATTTTTTAATTTTTTTTACATGAGTTAACAAAGGTCTTTTGAGTGACTCCATTTGGAATACGGACCTAAGAGATCCTAGTTAATAAAAAAAATTGTCCCATCCAATTTGGATTTGATTTTCTTGGTCATTAAACCCTCACCAATTTCATCATTTCACAAGGAAACTTCTCCAAGATGTTTGAGCAATCCATCCATTTCCAAACTTTGATTTTGAGTTCTGAAGTGGTCCTAGGCACTTCCTTGACTCATTCCATCCACCAAACACCTTCCCTAAGATTTCCATCGCCTTCAAAATCCATCATTTTCCTCTCGGTTGTATCCTGTAGCTTTTTAGTACATCCTATAGGTTTTCCTGTAGTGGCCTGTTTTCAGGGTGAATTGAAGGAAAACCTCCAGGAAGCCACACAAGGTCACCTAAGGGTATCCCAAGACTTCCAACTATCCACCATAATCTCCAAGCCACCTGCTACATCAGCATAATAGATAAGATTTCACACTCTCACATGAAAAAAAGACAAAAATAAAAACATATTTATTTTATTCATTTACATGCATAGCAGTAGAAGGTTTGATGGTTTTAATGTTCATGGTTAAGACAATAGGATTGCATACATGTTAAATTATCATTCTTTTGAAGAAAAGCCTCTTAGCAGTGAGTTAGAAAATGGTTTGTTTTATCATTTGATTTCAGTCTCTTTCCTTGTACTTTCTTTCTTGCAATAGGTTAAGATTACATTTCAAACACTTCATTTTCTGCAATTAGTTTAGGATTTGAATTTAGTATATGCACTCCATTACATCATGAAAGCAAAGTAAGGACACATTGTATGCTACAAATATAGTGTCGATGCCGATTAAGTTTGTACGAACTCTGGGTTGATAATTCACGTCGATAGCCTTTGGATTTGCAACACTCTTGTTGTAATATCGAGGCTCATCACTTTTTGGCACCATTGTCGGGGAGGTGTCAAAGTATGCATTGTTTCCTTCCCTAGTTGACTCATTTCTTTTTACTTTTTGTAAAAATAAAAAATATTTGCATTAGGCATATTTAGTTTCAAAAGTAGAAAATTGCATTGCATTATAGTTTCCATTCAATCATAAAAACAAAAAAAATCTCCAACAACAACCTCCCCCATTTAATCACATGGTGCAGTAAGAGCCATATCACCATCCACTTTTGTAGGTAGAAGAACAATAAGAGATGGAAAAGAATGTTGAAGAAATCGATGGAGATTATGACAATGAGGAAGATCCTCTTAGATTTCCCATTCAGGATACTAATGCTAGTGTGCACATGAAGAACATCCGTCCATATTTTCTTCCAAAATTTCATGGTCTAAGGTCAGAGGATCCAGAAACCTTTCTCTTTGAATTTGAAATCGTTTGTAGATATTATGGTTACTTATTAAAAACTAAAAAAATGTGATTGTTTCCAGCAACATTAAAGGATAGAGCTCTTAAATGGTTCATGAATTTAGGGACTAATTCAATAAGATCATGGAATGATATGAAAAAGATATTTCTAGAAACGTATAAAGATCATGATCTTAAAGAAGAAATATATAGAATGAATCAAAGAGAAGATGAGATTCTATAAGATCTAATAGAGCATGTATAATGTTCAGAGGGGAAAACTACATCATTTAGGATCCAACACACTAAAAACCCTCTTACTTAGAGAAATTATCGATGAATGGATTGATCTCCTTAATCTCATGAGTAGAGGTGATGTATATCAATTATCATTTGATGAAATTCATGATACATGCAAACACATATCAAAAGAAAGGGAAAGAGTAAGTAAATCAACATCTAGATCAGTTAGTCAAGCTAAACTTAGAAATTTGTTTGATGATTTTAAAACATGAATTCTTAGCAATCTAAAAAAACAAGTAGAAATGTTAAGAATGCAAGATGAAGGAAAAGAAAATGTTGATATTTGTGTTGCAGAATCACATGATGTTAAACATTATCCATCATTACCAAGGTTGAAGGAAGTTTACCAAGAGGACAATGGAGCAAGTCAATTTCCAATGCAACGATGTTATGTAGCTCCAAGAGGACCATGGCAGCCTATTCAACCTAACATGATGCAAGAGGCTAATTCACAATTTCAAGCTTATGCACATCCACCTAAATGTAATTGGAACACACCTTTTCCTTGGCAACATTGGCCATCTCGACCCTAAAACAAATCTTGGCAACAAGGTTGGAAAGGAACTTATGAGACCCATCCACAATATCCTTAATATTTTCCTCAATATCCTCCATACCAAAATCCATGTTCTCCTATTGTGGCCAGTAACAACCCCCATTCTTATTTAGTTTTATCACTAATACTAAATAAGTGGGGACCCTTATTCAAAAAAAAAAAAAAAAAAAAAAAATTAGTACTTGTATTCCTTTTTTAATAAAACTTACTATCATAAGCTTAGTAGAATACCTGAAAAATCTAAAAAGACTTAAGTTTTATGATAAGTTCGAATAAATTCACTTTCCCAATAAAGTGTGTTGCATTTCAAAAACGTAATGGATACTTTCCTACAAGCAGAATCCTAAGATTTCGAAATCGCGATGCGAAATCATCCATTAAAAGACACTCATCGCATCGTGTACCTCAAATATCGCTTAAACTGAAATGCCTGAAACCGCCGATATGTGATGGCGAGTCTTAAAAATCATATTTCATAGAAAACACATTAATGGATGATTGCCACATGCAACAGATTAGCAATATTGTGATCCGTGATATTGTGATCTGCGATATTACAAAGCAAATCACAAAATCGCCTTATAGCATATCTTCAGGGCTCGTCATTCAAAAGAGGTTTTTCCATAAACCGATGTCCAATTATGCATGTTAATGTTAATTAATAAGTTAGTTGGCAATCATTAATGAAATATGGTTTTGATCTGATTGAAGAGCCATTTCACATAGGGTGATATATTTTATATGTTTTTGGCATTTAAATCTTTCTCGTCACCTTTTTCTTATCATTACTCTTGCCTCATTTGTAAACTGCAGGAGTGAAAAGTAGAGAAGTATACATAGCATTGTTCAAGATATTATGGGAAAGAAGGGTAAAGCTCCGAGTTTTGAAGATAAAGAAATGACGACCTTGTACACAGACACCACCTGTAACAAAGATGCAGGTATTACCACTTGGGAAATCATGTACAACCTACTCGAGGAAGAAAATCCCAGAGTAATGGAGGCTACAATAACTGCAGATTCACGTGGCTCATCTGAGGCATCTATTACAGAACTAGCATGTTCGTTCTTACATCGAATAGTGGCAACGCCCAAAATTCTCCCATACACAGACGTGATCAAATGGGTACTGGATAGTGTCGATATCACAAACAGACAATTTAAGACTCAGGGCCAATGACTCATTGGCTCATTCACTCCACAAGATTTGAGGCTCATGTATCATTTACCAGAGCCACAGGTGACTTATAACAAATAGTTCATGGAGAAGTTCGCTAAAGAAAATGAAGGTTTGGAAGAATGCACCAAATACTGGTGAAGAAGGGGCGAACCACTTAAAAAAGAAAAGCACGGTATGTATAATACTGGTTCTCTCACCTCCCCGTATTTCTTTGCTACTGCTATGCCCTGTAGACTTTTTGGAAAGCCAGATGTTAACAAATTTTACCAGTCCAAAAGAACTACTACTGAGAGAATTTATCCCCTTTTCTACTTATCTGCTTATGTGATGGATGCAATCTATTATATTTCCAAGTTTCCCCTAATGGGTTGGAAATGGACTACTTAGGACCCCTTTCCCATTCATATTTATCACAAAGAATTATGGGATTCCAAGTTCATTCCATATTTCTACAGGATTTGTCATGGAATCATGTTACCTCTGTACAAAATGTTGTATCATAAAGACACTCCAAGATTTTCTCCCGAAGCAGAGGTCAATATGCTCCCAGTCGTGAGATGGTTCAGAGAAGAACTTTTCACATATGTCAGAGTATTCAGAAGTCTCGCTTCCCCTCATGTCCTATATTTATATGTCACTGATAAACTACTGGCATGAGAGATTACCTATCAGACCTGCAGAGTGGGAGGTATGAGTAAAGAGCTGAAGGACAAGAAGAAGGCCATTTGGCCGCAATTTCTTCTGGCCTATGGGGCCTTTTCACTATTTGATTTAGGCCATGCATTCAAAGAAGTAGAAAACATGTTATGTCTACGATTGTTCAAATTTCCAGGAAGACAGTTCAACCCTTCTGATATCATTAAGAATTTCACTACTGCAATCAAAATAAAAGTATTTTCTAAAGAAGATGATCTTTTTGATGATATGTTTCAATAGAAAAGTAGCCTTAAAGAAGTTTTGCATTTGGCCCAAATGTGATTTCCTCCAGTAGAATTTCAAGAGTTCAAAATGTACAAAGAGAGGAGATTAGCTAATATCCCTTTGGATAAATTACGCTTGGAACCAGTAAGGGAACCAACTCCAAGTATCAGCCTTAGTGGAATTTTAGGCATAGACAGGTCTAAATCTAAGTCTGGGAGAGAAACATCAGAACACTCCAAGAGGTCCGAGAGTGACTGTTATCGCTCAGGTTGTTCCCTTTGACTCCTAAGGGAATACGACCGAGGTAACCACTAACCAGTCTTTGGGCTGCAGGTCCTAGCCTACCAGCAGTTAGACAGGGCTCTCTTTGGGATTTAGCTTTGTTTAAGGGATGATTTTAGGCTAGATATGATGCACATGGGTTTTGTTTGAGTTTGGTGGGATGGTGATCTCAGACAGAACTAAGATGCAAGTGTATAACTGTTTTTTCCATTGTGCAATGGAGTCACTAAGAGTGTAATTACTGAAAGGACTTCTTGGTGAAAAGGTAGTACCACAGAGTGGGATAGGTAGGCTAGGAACAATTTTCAAATATGGAAATCATGGAATGAAGTCAGGGAATGAAAGGCAATCAAGAATCTTTCATTATACTGGAAGAGGGAAAGTGGATGAATATTGTGCAGGAGCAATTAAGAATTCCTAAACAGTATTCAAAATGAGATAACTAGTGCAAACATGAGCAGTTAAGAATCCATATTTATGACTAATCCTAAAGAAAACATAATAAATAACAAAGATTGAACATAAGGTGTACTCAAACAAATCTTATGCTATTCTTCTTCTCTGTTACCAAGATCATGAAACATAGATGAGATTTACAACATAGAAACACAAGACATAGTTTAGTATAACTTATTGTTCCATAGCATGACACAGGAATTCTGTAGCAAGTCCAAGAACATCCAATCCACCTTCAGATCATTCAGACACAGTGAACTTCAACAGCCATTTATATTAACATAGTCTGATATCTTACAGTGTCGTTCAACAAGAAGAAATCATCAATCAACCCACCAACCAACAACCCTTATTCCATTTTTCAGGGCTGTATCTATAGGCAAAATATCTACAAAAAAGATATGATGGAGGATCTGAGGAAATCACTGCGATTAACCTAACTTATCTTGTAAGTAATGTAAAAATATCTATCTAATGTCGCGCTAGGGTAGTTGTTACAAAAATGAGGCTATGTGGCCTTTGCTGTTAGGTGCTGGCCATTTATCATAACTGTGCATTGGTCTCTTCTCCACTGCTCTTGAGTGGCTTTGATGTGCATTAATAGTGATCTGAGAGCCTTAAGTGGCTTCACCGTTTTCTTTGACTTTGATGGAGGCTTTTAATATTCACCTCCTTTGATATTGTCGATCTAATACTCTTTGCCGCTTCACTAATACTTTTTTAATTGAATCTGGGCTTTATCTTTCCTCTGATACTCTTTAACTATTAAATTGCCCTTTTCTATCTCTTTTCGACAAAAATGACTGCTACAAACTAGGCGCTGGACTGGGGCTTTTCATTTTGGCCCTTTTTCCTTCGCGATGTGCGACTAGACTGCCTCAAATTTCCATTTCGGGCTTCCTAAGCTGCGATTTTTCCTTTGTGCGTTTTTTCCTTCAGCGGATGACGTCAGCATGACGTCAGTGGTGGTACGATGGATGACGTCAGCATGACGTCAGTGGTGGGACCCAGTACGGTAGATGACGTCAGTAGGGTGACGTGGCAGGGTGATGTCAGCGGGTGACATGGTGCAGGTACAACACAGTGGCAGGCGAGGTGGCGGCATCGTCATGCGGTGACGTAGGCAAGTGGGGAGGGCAGTAAGCAGTTTGTGCCAGACCACTTTTGGTATGGGAGTGGTATGTGTCAGGGGCGGCCCGATGCAATGGGAGGCCGACAGCTGTCCCGGTGTACGACAGTGAAACCGTCAACCATCGGGTACTATCGTACCGCTATGAAGGGGCACCTGATATGCATGAGGGCCATCAGATCTAGGAGAGCCGATCCAACGATGGACGAGAGGGAAAAACAATCGGGTTTTAGCGGAACAGCGCACCCGATAAACGCAAATTTTTCACGGCTGTGGGTGGGTTTTAGACTTTAGGTTTACGTGTTAAATGCGCGCTCGGGGTCATGGTTATTCATTGATCAAATATCAATGAAATCCAAATGTTATGCATGCGCGGGGTGTGGTATAGTTTGGTTTTTTATTTATCTAGAGGTTAAACAAATCCCAAGGGAAGGTGAACACGGAAGGGCTAATACTAGATCCCAAATGAACCCAATATTTCCCGACTTTTAGTATATAGCTATAGTTGCCATGGGGAGGAATATTTACTGTTTTTGGTGTTTTTATATAGTTTTTTGTAGAATAAGGGGAGGGAAGATGATTTTGGGAGCTAGATAATAGGGTTAGATGTTAATATGGAATAAAAAGGAAATGGATGTATGCTAAGTTTATAGAATGGAGAATTAAGCATAGGGAAATGAATGGATTGTGTAAAGATTTAATTTTTACACAAGAAATGTGGCTTCTTTTCACTAATTCAACTCAAATGTCAACTTGGTTTTTAACAAGAATGGAGTGAAAACAGGACTGGTTGGGCAGATCCCAAGGTCCTCAAGGGGATGTTAGTAAGTGATTTGGGAAATAAGAAGAAGGGGGAGTTAGAGATGCCTTTCTTGATCTGATGAAAAAGTGCCTCAAAACCGTGATTTGGATAAACATAACACCTGAAAACATGCAATGGATCACATAGCTTGATTTCTGCAACCACAAAACTACTTACCCAGCCTACTTTACCTAGCATTTTTTCTTCTTTTGGTTTGGGTGCACTTGAACTAGCAAACCCAGCTTTTCAACTTCTTTCTTTTTACTGGCCTCCTACCTACATCTATACGTATTTCATCCAGGGGCTCAGATTAGGCTGTTGAGCACCCTTGCTTCTCTACCTATCTAAGAATCTGCCAAGATTAAGATGTTTGGACAGATAATGATTCTCTATATTCTACAACAGGAAGTTGAAACCTAAGGAGACCAAGATTAAGCTGTTTGGACCTCCCTTTAACTGAAAACTCTTCAAAAATGGAATAACTCATCAAAATTGGAATACAACATAGGCACTTAGACTAGCTCACTCTCATGGACACTTCTTTGGCCTCAGTAGAAAATATGGAACATTGCAGCCTGCAAAGTATGACATATTTTGCATGTAAAAATGTCTATCATGAAAGATGAATACCTGCTATGAGCAGGATGCTAACAGTGGCTCCACTTGGGGATGGCTTTTCCTTGCGAAAAGTCAAGAACAGCAGGTCAGAATGCCTTAATCTTTAGTTGTTGCTATACTCTGAAAACTTCCCTTTGTTGGATGCTTTATTTATGAACATGACAGCAGACTTGAAGAGCTTAGGGCCTTCTCTTTGGGCTTTAACTGCAGCAAGCTTGTTATCCAAACAGAAAACTCAAATCCTACCTACCTACACTTATCAGCACTTACTTTGTTGTTAGGTGAAATGAAATAACTAATGCAGCCATTTAAGCATTATAAACATCGATGAGCTTTGTTGTTCATGCTTGTTGGTGGTAGAAATGGATATCTTACCATCTGATATGGCTTTGTTAATCTTTGAGAAGATCAGAAAACTGTTGACCTTCTTTGCTGAAACAAGAAACTATACAAAAGGGTCCTGCAGCATATATACATTATTGCTGGGCTGAATTGGAGAACTATACAAAAGTTTGGGATCACTATCATGCCTTGGAAACTAGATATCATCAACATTTTGATATTGAGGCACACAGCCTGCTAATGGAGAAGAGCACTTATTTAGTTCATCCTACACCCTATCAGCACATGAATCATATAAAACATGAACTGGTATTTGCAATTTACTACAAACAAGCTAATATGGCCCTTGACTGATCTACGCAGGCTGCTCCTCTTCTTCTTCGAAAAACTCAGATGGCTGAAAACAAAGAGGCAAGGGATCCACTTGGATCACGTGGTCACAAACAACCGCTTTCGAATCTTCCTCAATCTGATATTCGATGGCTCTTTGGGGCTGCAAAACTAGAGGCAATATATTTTGAACAATGATTTGGACTTCCTCAAGATGATTAATATCAACACTTTCTGATACTTGCTTATTAATTGCATGATACTTCTCCTTAATAAATTGAAAAGAATCAACACAGAAAGGTAAAGTTCCTTCTCTGAAATCAAAATTTTCTGTGCTTTCCTCCTTTGCTTCATAGCTGAGATAGGCACGTTGATCATTGATTTTAGGCTGCTGATCCTGAACTGTGCTTTCTGCCAAAATAGGCTCTGACTCCTCTGCAAGGCTGATTTGATCATTAGGCTCATAATCATCATCATACTCATCGTATTTTGGCAAGCAGTTGAAAGGGGAGAAGCTGTTATATTCATATAGTATATTAGGAGACTGCTCCTTCACATCTGTGTGTATGAATATGTCATCTGTTGTGGCAGGTTTGTTCATGAATAACATTCCTTTCCTCTTGCACCACAGATGTGTTCTTGCGCTCTAAGCATTCAACTTCCAATGTGATCATTTCCTCTGACTTTTGTAACAAACCATGAAGTTTGTCTTCTTGCTCTACTTTGCATCGTTCCTGTCTCATCTTCAGATTAGCGTCCACATCCATGGCTATGTCCAGCATCTGTTTCAAAGTGGACGGGCATCTTTCTCTCAAATGGAACTCGATTTCTGGATCAAAAGCTCTTGGATAATGCAATAGAGATAAATCAGAGGGAGGTCTAATATTCAAAGGCAAAGAATGATAAACTTGATTGAATCGATCAAAAAATTGCTGAACAGATTCGTTTGGACGTCTTTCTAACTGATTATATTCTTCAATGAGCAAGAGGAAATTAAGTTTTCTCATCCATCTATCAAGCAAGAGCTTGGAAAACTGTTGAAGATTAGAGATGCTAGCCTCAGGCAATGCTTTAAACCAAGTCCTAACTTTGCTTTGCAAAGAAAGGGCAAACAGCCTGATACTAACATCCTCGTCTTCCACTTCAAATATATTAAGATAGTCTTCAAAGGCTTGAATGTGCTTTTACACAGTAATACCATTCTCTCCATCAAATCTTGGGAGATACTCAAGATGATTTTTAGGCAGAGGGTTAAGCACGGGAGGCAAAACAAGAGGCTTATATCGGTCACGGTCCTTACGACGCATGGGATCATGTACCGGGATTGGTTGAATGGGCTCGATATGAACAAGGATAGAATGATTGGACTTGACATTTGTCTCCTCCTTGGTTGTATGATGATTTTCAGCAGCATTTAAAGGTTGTTGTTCTAATGTGCAAGGAGGCTTTTCAACAACATTTTCAGAAGGCAAATCAGAAAAATTTAATTTAAAATCGTCTTTAAAATACAATATACATAGCAAAATTTTATGGAAGAGAAAGAACACAACCTCTTGGATAGTAATCCAGGTCAAAAGCCTGATCTGCTCATATATTTCTCTTGGGTTCATTTCTCCAGTGGAGTCTTTATTATGAGGATTATGTGGAGTTGCCAGGTGGATAAATAAATTTTGAAGGGCCTGATCTCTGTCCACCAACACAGAGCAGAACTAAATATGCAATAGGAAACAAAATATTTTGAGATTTTTGATTTTTTGGGACTTTTCAAAACAAGTTTAAGACTTATTTGAAAGGAAAACTGATCAAAAATCGGGATTTACAGTGATGAACAAATGATTTTCCCCATCGGAGTCGTCGTTATGTTATTCCTCAGGTTGTTCCCTTTGACTGCTAAGGGAATACGGCCGAGGTAACCACTAACCAATCTTTGGGTTGTAGGTCCTAGCCTACCAGTAGTCAGAGAGGGCTCTCTCTTTGGGATTTAGCTTTGTTTAAGGGATGATTTTAGGCTGGATATGATGCACATGGATTTTGTTTGAGTTTGGTGGGATGGTGATCTCAGAAAGAACTGGGATGCAAGTGTATAGCTGTTTTTTCCATCGGGAAATGGAGTCACTGAGAGTGTAATTGCTAAAAGGGATTCTTGGTGAAAAGGTAGTACCACAGAGCGCGATAGGCAGGCTAGGAACAATTTTCAAATCTAGAAATGATGGAATGAAGTCAGGGAATGAAAGGCAATCAAGAATCTTTAATTATACTGGCAGAGGAAAAGTGGATGAATATTGCGCAGGAGCAATTACGAATTCCTAAATAGTATTCAAAATGAGAGAACTAGTGCAAACATGAGCAGTTAAGAATTCATATTTATGACTAATCCTGAAGAAAACATAATAAATAATAGAGATTGAACATAAGGTGTACTCAAACAAATCTTATGCTATTCTTCTTCTCTTTTACCAAGATCATGAAACATAGATGAGATTTACAACATATAAACACAAGACATAGTTTAGTATAACTTATTGTTCAATAGCATGACACAGGAATTCTGTAGCAAGTCCCAGAACATCCAATCCACCTTCACATCATTCAGACATAGTGAACTTCAACATCCATTTGTATTAACATAGTCTGATATCTTACAGTTCCATCTAGCAAGAGGAAATCATCAATCAACCCACCAACCAACAACCCTTATTCCATTGTTTAGGGTTGTATCTATAGGAAAAATATCTTAAAAAATATCTGATAGAAGATCTGAGGAAATCACTGCAATTAACCTAACTTATCTCGTAAGTAATGTAAAAATATCTATCTAATGCCGCGTTGGGGCAGCTGTTACAAAAATGAGGCTATGTGGCCTTTGCTGTTATGTGCTGGCCATTTATTATAACTACGCATTGGTCTCTGCTCCACTGCACTTGAGTGGCTTTGATGTGCATTAATTGTGATCTGAGAGCCTTAAGTGGCTTCACGGTTTTCTTTGACTTTGATGGAGGCTTTTAATATTCACCTGCTTTGATATTGTCGATCTGATACTCTTTTCCGCTTCACTGACACTTTTTTAATTGAATCTGGGCTTTATCTTTCCTCTGATACTCTTTAACTATTAAATCACCCTTTTTTATCTCTTTTCGGCAAAAATGACTGCTACAAACCAGGCGTTGGACTGGGGCTTTCCATTTTGGCCCTTTTTCCTTGGCGATGTGCAATTAGCGCTAGCTTAGGAAGCCCGGAATGGAAATTTGAGGCAGTTTTTGATGCGCGATTAGCTCTAAGCGCTAATCGCGCATCAAAAACTGCCTCAGATTTCCCTTCCGGGCTTCCTAAGCTGTGATTTCTCCTTTGCGTGTTTTTTCCTTCGGCGGATGATGTCAGCAGTGGTACGGTGGATGACGTCAGCGGTGGGACCCAATACGGTGGATGACGTTAGTGGGGTGACATGGCAGGGTGACATGGTAGGGTGACGTCAGCAGGTGACATGGCACAAGTACAGCACAGTGGCAGGCGAGGTGGTGGCATCGTCATGTGGTGACTTAGGCAAGTGGGGAGGGCGGTAAGCGGCTTGCATCGGACCGCTTTTGGTATGGGAGTGGTATGTGTCAGGGGCGGCCCGATGCAATGGGAGCTCAATAGTTGTCCCTGTGTACAACGGTGAAATCGTCAACCATTGGGTACTATCGTACCACTATGAAGGGGCGCCCGATATGCATGAGGGCCGTCAAATCTGTGAGAGCCAATCTGACGGTGGACGAGAGGGAAAAATGATCAGGTTTAAGCAAAACAGTGCACACGATAAAAATAAATTTTTCACGGCTGCGGGTGGGTTTTCTTTAGGTTTACGGGTTAAATGCGCACTCGGGGTCATGGTTATTCATTGATCAAATATCAATGAAATCCAAATGTTATGCATGCGCGGGGTGTGGTATAGTTTGGTTTTTTATTTAACCAGAGGTTAAACAAATCCCAAGGGAAGGTGAACGCGGAAGGGCTTATACTGGATCCCAAATGAACCCAATATTTCCCGACTTTTAGTATATAGCTATAGTTGCCATGGGGAGGAATATTTACTGTTTTTGGTGTTTTTATATAGTTTTTTGTAGAATAATGGGAGGGAAGATGATTTAGGGAGCTAGATAATAGGGTTAGATGTTAATATGGAATAAAAAGGAAATGGATGTATGCTAAGTTTATAGAATGGAGACTTAAGCATAGGGAAATGGATGGATTGTGTAAAGATTTAATTTTTACACAAGAAATGTGTCTTCTTTTCACTAAGTCAACTCAGATGTCAACTTTGTTTTTAACAAGAATGGAGTGAAAACAAGACTGGTTGGGTAGATCCCAAGGTCCTCAAGGGGATGTTAGTAAGTGATTTGGGAAATAAGAAGAAGGGGGAGTTAGAGATGCCTTGCTTGATCTGATGAAAAAGTGTCTCAAAACTGTGATCTGGATAAACATAACACCTGAAAACATGCAATGGATCACATAGCTTGATTTCTTTAACCACAAAACTACTTACCCAACCTACTTGACCTAGCATTTTTTCTTCTTTTGGTTTGGGTGCACTTGAACTAGCCAACCCAGATTTTCAACTTCTTTCTTTTCACTGGCCTCCTACCTACATCTATACTTATTTCATCCAGGGGCTCAGATTAGGCTATTGAACACCCTTGCTTCTCTACCTATCTAAGAATCTTCCAAGATTAAGCTGTTTGGACAGATAATGATTCTCTATATTCTACAACAGGAAATTGAAACCTAGGGAGACCAAGATTAAGCTGTTTGGACCTCCCTTTAACTGAAAACTCTTCAAAAATGGAATAACTCATCAAAATTGGAATACATTAGAGGCACTTAGACTAGCTCACTCTCATGGACACTTCTTTGGCCTCAGTAGCAAATATGAAACATTGCAGCCTGCAAAATATGACATATTTGGCATGTAAAAATGTCGATCATGAAAGATGAATACCTGTTATGAGCAGGATGCTAACAGTGACCATAATAAAAGAAAAGGGTTAGTAAGAGATACTGCCCAATCTAAGGAGCACCCAGAACAACAGGTTTTGACTTCTCCATAAATATATCCTATGGGCCCTCTCATCGTCCAGCCACCATTAGTCAAAACTGAGCTGGATAAAGAATGGGAGACATTCAATGACTTAATGAATATTTAGGGATAGAGCACAAAGAAACCTGAAGATAATGTACAAACAATGGATAATATAATCACAGGGACAATCAACAATGTTCCAGAAATGGAACGTATTCCCGTTACACCATCTTCTTAAATTATGCTCAAAATAGAGGAAACTCCTCCTCTTGATGTATTTTATAGTCTGCAACATAAGGCAGTGGGAAGAAGACAAAGAAAGAAAAGGAAATTGGAAAGCGTGCTCTCTTCTGATGTAGAGCACTTAGACATCCTTTGGCAAGATCCTACCACTGACCCTACTGATAATCTCACTAGATTATCTCAGATCGCAGGAGAATATGCTTCTACAACCATTGATAAAGCATATGAGGTACAACAATTACTAAAAGAAAAAGAAGATCAAATACATATTTTGTAGCAACAACTACACGAAGCCAATGCCAACAACGAAGCACAGAAACAAATAGAAAGATTACAACAGGACTTTCAACAAATGCAGCTAGGATACCAGAACAATTTGGCCAAAAGAGAAAAATAGATATAGGTTATGCAATAGATGCATAAGGAATATCCTAAGCTTACAGAGTTTGTCATAGAATCAATTTCCTTAAATGATCAACTCCTGCAGCAACAAGAAACATTGTGCAAAAGAATACCGCAATGGAACTCTCATTGAGATATAAGCGACATAATTACTAATCAATTCGTAGACTTGTGACATTATTATGATTTAATTGATATAAGAATTACTGAATATTTGGTTTGGCAGGAATTAGAAGAAGGTAAAAAGGTATGCGCAACCATAATCATTGAAACCCACAAAGAAATTCTCTTTAACAAGTGGGATGCACAGATCAAGAAAGCAGAACAAGCGGTAGAAGAAGCAGCCACAGCAACAAATAATGTCGTTGACTGCATCAATGAAAATTTACGCAGGGAAAATCTAATATCAAAGACCACTCCACGGTATTACCAAATGTATAGCATCTTCAAACAAGTTGGAGACAGAAGGGTCAAGAAAAAGCAAAGTCCATCAAAAGGTTAACCAGGTTGAATTGGGATTCTTACTAGATGTACTTGGTAAAACCACATAACCAGTGCATGACTCTCAAATGTATCATTAATTCTACCGAGAAGTTGGCGCCAACACTTGCTGATTCCGTTTTCGCAGGACAGCTAAAGTCGAAAGTTGGCCAGCCAACTCTCCTCAAACAAATGTTGAATGCTTGTGAATACAAGGAACAGATACATAGATAGTTAGTTGCTAGTTTTAGTTTTAATTTTGCTTTATTTTTGCCTGAAATGAGGATGGTTATTTAAACCTTATCCTGCATTTTTGTAATAAATTATTTTTAGATTTAGCTAGTAGTATTTAAACCTTTTTCATGCATTTAGAGAAGGGTCCTGAAATTTGTCAAAAACTTGTCCTCATAATGCGCACTTTTGCACCCTCCGAGGAGGTTTTGATGAATGAATGGAACAAGATTTATTGATATCTACGTTTAATATCTATTGCTGATGTTTCACTTTTGTACTCTTAGTAGATGTTGGATTAAGAAGAGATAAATCATTATTGCTGAAGCTCATGAGTAGAACTAGTTATAAATGGTACTTTTATCTCTTAACTATTTCTTCTTATGTGTTAAGGTGATATTTATGTTCAGTTATTTATATATGAATGCTTGAATGCCTGAGTTATCATTTGGCACTTTTGTACAGTGATAGCTATTTATTTATGCTAAATATATGAGTAACTTATTATGCAATATGTTTTCCACAATTGTTTCGTCTAACTTTTTATACGAAATGGTTTATCTTTATTGAATTCTTCATAGTAGTTGAATGATCTTTATTACCAATTTCTATTTGAAATCATTTTAGATCACATAACTGAAAGATTAAATCCTAGGTTAGTTTTAGAATTATATATTTCTGTTCATTATATTACAATTACATTAGATTTAGGATAAAAGTATTTTACTTAGAAATTGTTAGAAAGGAAATATGAATTTCCGACACATACACACATAAATTAGGAAATTGGTCCCATATCCCGAGTTGGACCCACTATACCAAACGGAAAAGGAGCTGCTAACCAAGGTCCAGATCGGGTGGGTATCCCCCTTGTTGTAGACTCGATTTTCGGGGCTTCAACATATTTGACGCTAGAAGGAGGGCCCGAATTATGAATGGCAAGTAAATCTAAATCTAAATATCATTCTAAGAGTAAATCACCCTCACCATCTCCCCCAACTTCTCGATCGCATTTAGAATCTTTAAATCTTGAGCAAGAAGTTGAAAAAACAACAACCACTGCCATAAACCCAGACAGTTCAAAGAAATCTACTATTGAACCTCCTGAAGTTGAATATTTGATCCACAAACTTCAGCGATTTTCTATATCACCTCAAAGATCTGAAAATTTTCAAGGTAGTGTGACTTCACAATATAACCCTGCTCATCCTCTTACAAGATTGTAGAGTGAAAAGTTTGGTATTGAACCAACTGTGTTACCTCTACCTACAAGGAAGAGAGCAAGGAAATCACCTAAAGGGTCTAATAGCGAGACTCTTTCATAATAATCATCAATTTCAAGCTCTCCACCACAAAGTCAAAAATCCACCCCTCCACTTTAGACTATTGTCCACCAGTCCACTGGAACTTCCACATCCCCTTCTCAATCATCTAGAACTGTAATATCCGCATCTTCCCAACCGTAGGGAGCATCTTCTGCGCCTTCCTCTGTTGGTAGTTCAACGATGGCCCAATCTCTATGGAATAACCTAGGGGCAGTCTTAATGCCTGCACCCTTGAGTCAAATACTGGCCCATCCTGAAAAATGGTTGCCTAAGTTTAATCCTGAGATAGGCATGCTAGTAGAATAACATATAAATAACTTTATGTTATCCATAAATCTCAATGGGGTTGCTAATGAAGACGTTGTTGTTCAGCTCTTTCCTATACTTTGCAAGGAGCAGCCAGATCATGGTATTTTTCATTGCCATCCGGATCTATCACTAGTTAGGATATTTTCCAAGAACAATTCTTGACTAAGTTCGGTGAGACAGGTCTATTGTGACACTGATAAATGACCTGTCTAACCTTAGAGCTGAGTAAAAGGAACCTATCAAAGATTTCAACTGACATTTTAATAAACTGTTGAACAAAATTCCTACTACTTCCAAGCCTAGCGAAGAAGTTTGAAGTGAATGGTACATATCTGCTCTACCATCAAATATAGCAATCTTCATTGATAGGGCTAACAAAACAACTTTAGATGAAAATATGAAGGAAGCAATAGTGGTAGAGAAACGTATCATAGCCTTGGAAAATAAAAATGTCTTTGATGAATGAAAATCTAAGAAGGTTACTTTTAAAGAGGATCCAAAGAAAAAATCAAAAGACCCATTTGATTTAGAAGGATTGCAAAAAGTTTTGAAAACCATGTCTAACGAAATGTTTGACATTAAGAAACAAGTAGCATAGCGATACAAGCCTTATAGAAGAAATCCTTCGACTAATTCAAAGCCTCCCAATGCTATTACAAATGTTGAATTAGAAGAAGAAGAGGAAATTGCTAACAAAGAGCTTACCGATGAAGAGGAAGTCGTAGAAGTACAAGGTATATGGGATTTCATCCTCCCAGATGAAGAGGATCAAGAGGCATCGCCAATCAGTACTAGAAGTAGAAATCAACTCGATCCTTCTCAACCTACTCCTAAGCCAAAGAGCGCAAGCTTGATGTCTGAGGATAAAATCGTAGCAAAGAAGACAACACCCAAAGCGACTCAAACAAGCACAATCCAAACAAATTCACCAACTCAATCTAAAACATTGATTTTTTTTTATGAGATGGAGTATAATATCATAGAAGACATGAAGAATACTAGGGCTAACATTACTTTTATGAGTTGAGCAAGTTAAAACAACAACAAAAGATTATTTTGAAAGAATTACAAGTAGTAACGGTTGCACCTCTACCCGCCACTGTAATCTCACAAGCTTCTCACGAGATGGGAAGACCACCAACTAATGTGACTAATAAAGTTGATAAATGATATCACTTTAATTGGAGGAAGGTCAAGATCTCATACTCCCCCATTTCTTCTTACTTATGAAGTCTTCAACAAAAATTTGCATAATTGTTTAGTTGATTCAGGAGCTTCATCTAATATCTTACCTAAATCAATATGTGCAAAGTTGAACATTCAAACTCAAAAATCTAATATATGCATAGTGTAGCTGGATCGGTCGCAAGTTGAACCCATCAGTGAACTAAATCAGTTTACCATAAGGTTGTCATCTAATCCAAAGGTATGTCAAGTTATCGACATTTTAGTTGCAGATATTCCAGAATTTTATGGCTTAATTCTTAGTAGAGATTGGTCTGAAAAGATTCATGGATACTTTGCAACTAATTGGTCACATATGTGGCTCTCTTACAATGGTAAACCAAATCAGATAAAGGTTGAGCGAGAAATTTTAATGCCCATTCTCATCTTACTTAGAACATGCTATTTTATCTCAAGTAGAAAATTTTTCTCAAACAGATAGTTCTAAATGTGTTAATTTCATAGATAGTCCTGTAAATAAATCTTTATTTTGGAAATTATTTTTTTACGGTTCTAAGTCTAACGAAGGAGCAGGAGCAGGATGCGTACTAATCATCCCATAAGGAAACAAAACTATGCTAACTTGTAGACTCGAGTTCGATTTCACCAATAATACTGCAGAATATGAGGCTTTAGTCCAAGGATTATACAAAGCAATCTGATTAGATATCAAATATCTACAAGTCTTCAAAGATTCTAAAATTGTTATCAGACAAGTACAAAATACTATACATTATCTATCAAGTCATTTAATGCATTACCAATCTTTAGTACAAGATTTGACTGAATATTTTATAGCATTCAATATTTCATCAATTCCTAGACTCTAGAATGCTAGCTCTGACCTCTTAGCAAACATAGCTTCCAATCTCATTCCCTCAGAAGACTATAGCCCCGATAGATTTTCAATCGAATTAATCTTTAGACCCTCGATTCTTGATAACATTACCAATTGGAGAATTTTCAACGATGATCCTAATATTGTAAGTTTCCTCACATCCGAAGGATCTTACACTAATTAGATAATAGATGAGGACCAACATGACAAACAATTGCAACAAGATAACACTAATAATGCTATGCCAAAATTAGTGGTCAAATTTGAAGACCTATATGATTTGAAAGATCGATTCAAAAGATCTACCAATTCAAAACTTTAAAGTTCAACTCTGAACTATGAATTAGTAAATCTAGGAATTGATTCCAAGTCATAGAATATCAATCTAGGTCTTGGCCTAGCCCTTGAAGAAAGATTAGCGTATGTTCATCTCCTAAAACAATACAAAAGTGTATTTTCTTGGAACTACGATGAACTTAAGACTTACGACACTTCTATCATTCAACATACTATCCCAATGATAAACGATGAAAAAACTGTCTAGCAAGAGTTGAGAAAGATCCATCCTAATCTAGAAAACCAGATCAATTCTGAGCTCAATAAGTTAATGAAAGCCAAAATAATTTTTCCTGTTCAACATTCTAAATGGGTTTCCAATATGGTTCCCGTTAGAAAGAAAAACGGAGACATTAAAATTTGCATTGACTTTCAAAATCTTAATAAAGCCTACAAAAAAGGTAATTTTCCTTTGCTTCCCATGGAGCAAATATTACGGGCAGTTGCATGATCAAAATTAATGTCCTTCTTGGATGGTTTCTCTGGCTAAATCAAGTTTTGGTCCATCCCGACAATTAGTTAAAGACCACATTTAGAACCAAATGGGGTACCTATGCATATCAAAAGATGCATTTTGGTTTGATCAACGTTGGTGCCACATTTCAAAGGGCCATGGACACCGCATTTAATGGATTAGTAAACAAATCAGTAGTAATATACTTGGATGATATAACTGTGTATTCCAAAAAATGAGGAAATCATCTCAGAGATTTAAAACAGATCTTCCAACGTTTCCAAAGGTATGGAATTTCACTTAACCCAAAAAAGTCCCTTTTTGCATTAAGTGAAGGAAAACTTCTTGGATTTACAGTGTCAAAATCTAGGATACATATTGATCTCGAAAAAATCAAGGAGATTTCTAAAATACCATTGCCTCATACCAAGAAAGCTATGCAATCTTTCCTTGGCCAGATTAATTTTGTAAAGAGATTTGTTCCATATTTTTCAGGGATCATATCTCCTTTACAAGCAATGATTAAAAAGAACTCAATCTTCAAATGGGGCCAAGATGAATATGAAGCATTTAATCTGATTAAACAAGCGATTGTTAACACGCCATCTTTAGCAACTCCAAATTTTCTCCGATCCTTTCATTTTATATAAATTTTCCTCTGATAGATCATATGCTGTGATACTCACTCAAGCAAATCAAGACAAGGCAAAAACCCCAATTTCCTTTTTCAGTTCAAATCTACAAGGTGTTAAATTGAATTATTCAGACGTTGAGAAATAAGCTTATGTTGTTTTCAAAGCGATCAAACATTTCAGACCCTTTTTTCTTAAAACCCATACAAAAATCATAGTACCATTTCCAGTGGTAAGAAATCTCTTAGTACAGAAAGATGTGGGTGAGAAAAGAGCCAATTGGGTTACTACCTTACAAGAATACAACGTTGAAATTAAACCAGCAAGTATTGTAAATGATCAAGGCTTTTGCAAAATACTGGTTGGAGCATCACTTATTTCCGAAATACCATCTTCAGAAGTACAAATGTACGAGGTAAGACAAAACAATATTGAATCATTATACGCTGATATCATATTTTATCTAAAGACTGGGTATGCTCCTTCAAAGCTCGATTATACAAAGAAAAAAGCTCTAAGGTTGAAGGCTAAGCAATACCAACTTGTGAACGGTGTACTTTTTAGAATGAATTATGATTTTGTCCTCCTTAGATGTCTTGAGAAATCTGAAGCTGAAAAGGTGTTGCAGGAACTCCACGATGGACCAGTGGGTGGACATTATGCTAGAGATGCTACAAGACATAAAATCCTACGTGAAGGCTATTATTGGCCAACATTATTCAAAGACGCACATAGCTACATAAGGAAATGTCAAGTTTGTCAAACTACTATTGGGAGACAAAAGAAACCATCGTTTCCATTACAACCAGTCAATATCGATTAGCCTTTTGATCAATGGTGATTGGATATAATAGGTGAGATCGTTCCTCACTCTTCTAAACAGCATAGGTATATCCTTACAGCTATAGATTATTTTACTAAATGGGTAGAAGCAATTCCTCTCAAGACAACTAACGCCGAACACATCATTGATTTCATAGATCAGTTCATAATCACCAGGTTTGGTTTACCCTCTGCTTTAATGTTTGAAAATGCATCGTATTTCTCTTGGCAATGCTATGACCGAATTTGCACTCAAAAGAGGTTTTAAACATAAATTATTTGCCAATTATTACCCACAAGTGAACGGGTTAGCTGAATCTATGAATAAAAACTTAATTAGAATCATTAAGCAAACCGTTGATCAAAATCATAAGAATTGGCACATATCCTTAATATATGCTCTATGGGTAGACCGAATAACGTAGAAAGCCTCTATTGGCACTTCTTCCTTCAATTTAGTTTATGGGAAAGAAGTGATCCTTCCAACTCATCTAGTGATTCCTTCTTTGGCCTTAGTTCAATATATTGACGAAACACCAACTTCTTCCTTGCCACTAAGGCAGTTGTAAATCCTTAAGCTATAAGAGCAACAAGAACAAGCTAAAATAACTCACGCTCATCACCAAGCATTAGTAAAAGCTTCTTTTGCTTCAAACATGATATCTAGAAAAGACTTTCAGATTGGAGATCTAGTTTTAAAATGGGTCAAGTCTCATGAGGAAAAGGGCAAACATACAAAATTTCAACGAATGTGGCTTGGCCTTTTCCAAATTGCAGAAATCATAGGTCCATCAACTTTCATGTTACAGGATTTAACAGGAAAAAGAGAATCTTTAACTCTTAGCGGGTGGATACTCAAAAAATACTTTCCATAGGAGATCATTCTTCTATTTTTGTAGATTAGTTTTTCCTTTATTTTCATAATAAAACCAGCGGTAAATGGTTACATTTGGAATTCACAAAAAAGACAAGGATTTCTTCTAGATTTGTTTTTTTTGCTTGTATAAATAGAACTGTTTTAGAAAATTGGTCATTATTATTGAAAGATACAGTCAAATGCTATAAGCCTGAAAATGATACTAGTTTCAACCTTGTAAATTTTGATAAAAAACGACTTTTAGTGGGAATTTGTTTTATATCAGTCAAATGAAAAGTATCAATAACAAAACAAAGATTCTCTGTAGAAAAGGTATTTCCAAAAACTCTACAATTGTTGTCCAGAGCTATTCTTAAGGAAACAATGACTTCCTCCCCACTTAGGAAATTACGAGCTTCAAGGAATAATCCAGCGATGCACTTAAACTTAAAGAATAAGAGCTCTCATCACGAGCCGACTTATCATGATCATAGATATTATTGCTTGCTGACTTTGCCAAAACTACATACCACAATAGGGTAATGACTCAAGATTGTTACAATCAAAAGACAAGGGATCTCATCACGAGCCAGCTTGTTTAGCAAAGTTATAAATCAAGTGAGTGGCACTGTCATAATTTGGATACCAAACCAAGGCATTGTTCTTTAAGGATTAAAAGAAAATAAAAGAAATAAGTGTGGATATGGATTTCTCTTTGAAAATCGTATATTTCTCCAAGTAGGATATAGGATCATTGTTGGGTAACAGGTAACCATGTCAAGGCTATAAACGCCTGCTGGAAGTAGAGGCTCTACCTATGACAAATGAGCATATTTAAAAATGATTTACAGAGAAGTCTTTGTTTTTATCTTTATAAATCAAGTAGTGACTGATGTAAATAGAATGACTAGCTCTAGGAAGTAAATAACCAAGGTTAACATAGAAGAAACAAACTATAATTGATAGCTGCAAGCATGGTGTACTTTATCTTTCTATAATAAAGTTTGATTTTCTGAAAAAGTTTTCTGTTTTGGAAGTTTAGAAAATTCAAAAGAAAAGCAAAGATAACTGGTTCTTCCAAGTGAATCTCCAATTGTTGTGGCCACCAACAACCCCCCTTTTTATTTAGTTTTATCACTAATACTAAATAAGTGGGGACCCTTATTCAAAAAAAATAAAAATAAAATTAGTACTTGTATTCCTTTTTTAATAAAACTTACTATCATAAACTTAGGAGAACACCCAGAAAATCTAAAAAGACTTAAATTTTATGATAATTTCAAATAAATCCACTTTTTCAATAAAGAGCATCACATTGCAAAAAGGTAATGGATACTTTACTACAAGCAGAATCCTAAGATTGCGAAATCATGATGTGAAACCATGCATTGAAAGACACTCATCGCATCGCGTACCTCAAATATCACTTAAAGTGAAATGCCTCAAACTGCCTATATGCAATGGTGAGTCTCGCAAATCGCATTTCGCAGAAAACACGTTAATGGACGATTGCCACATGCAACGGATTAGAGATATTGTGATCCATGATATTTTGATTTGCGATATTGTGAAGCAAATCACAAAATCACCTTATTGCAGATCTTCAGGGCTCGTTGTTCAAAAAAGATTTTACCACAAACCAATGCCCAATTATGCGTGTTAATGTTAATTAATAAGTTAGTTGGCAATCATTAATGAAATATGGTTTTGATCTGATTGAAGAGCCATTTCACATAGGGTGATATATTTTATATGTTTTCTTCATTTAAAGTTTTCTTATCATTACTCTTACCTCATTTGTAAACTACATGAGTGAAAAGCAGAGAAGTATACATAGCAGTGTTTAGGATATTATGGGAAAGAAGGGTAAAGCTCCGAGTTTTGAAGATAAAGAAATGACGCCCTTGTACACAGACACCACCTATATCAAAGATGTCGTATTACCACTTGGGAAAGCATGTATAGCCTACTCGAGGAATAAAATCCCAGAGTAATGGAGGCTATAGCAACTGTAGATTCACGCGGGTCGTCTGAGGCATCTATTATAGAACTAGCATGTTTGTTCTTACACTCGATAGCGGCGAGGCCCAAAATTTTCCCATACACAGACATGGTCAAATGGGTACTGGATAGTGTCGATATCACAAACAGATAATTTAAGACTCAAGGTCAAGGACTCATTGGCTTGTTCACTCCACAAGATTTGAGGCTCATGTATCATTTACCAGAGCCACAGGAAACTTATAACAAACAATTCATGGAGAAGTTCACTAAAGAAAATGAAGATTTGGCGGAATGCACCAAAGACTGGTCAAGAAGGGACAAACCACTTAAAAAAGATAAGCACGGTATGTATAGTACTGGTTCTCTCACCTCCCTGTACTTCTTTGCTGTTGCTATGCTCTGTATACTTTTTGGAAAGCTAGACATTAATAAATTTTCATCTGAATGGCTACCATTATTGTATGCCGCCACTAATGCTACTATTGTGGATTGGGCTAAGATATTGTATGACAATTTAGCCACAACCATTTTGAATTACTAGCTGAAAAGAACTACTACTCAAAGAATTTATCCCCCTTTCTACTTATCTGCTTATGTGATGGATGCAATTTGTTATATTTCCAAGTTTCCTCTAATGGGCTGGAAATGGACTACTCAGAACCCCTTTCCCATTCATATTTATCACAAAGAATTATGGGATTCTAATTTCATTCTGTATTTATACAAGATTTGTCATGGAATCATGTTACCTCTGTACAAAATGTTGTATAATAAAGACGCTCCAAGATTTTCTCCTAAAGCGGAGGTCGATATGCTTCGAGTCACGAGATGGTTCAGAGAAGAACTTTTCACATATGTCAGAGTATTCGGAAGTCTTGCTTCCCCTCATGTCCTACCTTTATATTTCCCTAATAAACTACTGGCACGAGAGATTGCCTATCAGACTTACGGAGTGGGAGGTATCAGTAAAGAGCTGAAGGACAAGAAGAAGGCCATTTGGCCGCAATTTCCTATGGTCTGTGGAGCATTTTCATTATTTGATTTAGGCCATGCATTCAAAGAAGTAGACAACATGTTATGTATATGATTGTTCAAATTTCCAAGAATATCATTCGACCCTTCTGATATCATTAAAAATTTCACTACTACAGTCAAAATAAAAGTGTTTTCTAAAGATGATGATCTTTTTCATGATATGTTTCAACAGAAAAACACCCTTAAAGAAGTTCTACATTCGGCCCAAATGTGATTTCCTCCAGCAAAATTTCAAGAGTTCAAAATGTACAAAGAGAGGATATTAGCTAATATCCCTTTGGATAAATTACGCTTGGAACCAGTAAGGGAACCAACTCCCAGTATCAGTGTTAGTGGAAGTTTAGGCACTGACAGGTCTAAATCTAAGTCTAGGAGAGAAACGTCAAAACACTCCAAGAGATTCAAGAGTGACCATAATAAAAGCGAAGGGTTAGTAAGAGATACTCCCCAATCTAAGAAGTGCCCAGAACAACAGGTTTTGATTTCTCCAAAAGTATATCCTCCCCCTCTCATCATCGAGCCACCATCAATCAGAACTGAGCTGGATAAAAAATGGGATACATTCAATGACTTAATCAATATTGAGGTATAGAGCACAAAGACACTTGAAAATAATGTACAAACAATGGATAATATAATCACAGGGACAATCATCAATGTTCCAGAAATGGAACATATTCCCATTACCCCATCTTCTGAATTTATGATCAAAATAGAGGAAATTCCTCCTCTTGATGTATTTTATAGTCCACAACATAAGGTAGTGGTGAGAAGAAAAAGAAAGAAAAGGAAATTGGAAAGCACGCTCTCTTTTGATGCAGAGCAGTTAAACATCCTTTGGCAAGATCCTACCACTAAACCTATTGAAAATCTCCCTAAATTATCTCATATCGTAGGAGCATATGCTTCTACGACCATTGATAAAGAATCTAAGGTACAACAATTACTAAAAGAAAAATAAGATCATATACATATTCTGCAGCAACAGCTACACCAAGCCAATGTCAACAACGAAGCACAGAAACAGCTGGAAAGATTACAACAGGGCTTTTAAAAAATGTAGTTAGGATATCATAACAGTTTGGCTGAAAGAGACAAATAGATAGAGGTTATGCAAGAGATGCATAAGGAAGATCGTGACCTTACAGAGTTTTTCACAGAATCAATTTCCTTAAATGATCAACTCTTGCAGCAACAAGAAACATTGTGCCAAAGAATACTCCAATGGAGCTCTCATTGCGAGATAAGTGATAGAATTACTAATCAAGTCGTAGACTTGAGACATGATTATGATTTAATCGATAGAAGAATTATTGAATATTTGGCTTGGAAGGAATCTGAATAAGGGAAAAAGGCAGGCGCACCCATAATCAATGAAACCCACAAAGAAATGTTCTTTAACAAGTGGTATGCACAGATCAGGAAAGCAGAACAAGCAGCAGAAGAAGCAGCTACAACAATAAATAATGTCATTGACTGCATCAATTAAAATTTACATAGGGAAAATCTAATATCAGAGACCACTCCAAGGTATTTACCAAATGTACAGAATCTACAGACAAGCTAGAGATAGAAGGCTCAAGACAAAGCAAAGTCCATCAAAAGGTTAAACAGGTTGAATTGGGATTCTTATTGGACGTACTTGGTAAAACCACACAGCCAGTGCATGTCTCTCAAATGTATCATTAATTCTACCAAGATGGTGTTAGCACTTGTCGATACCATTTTTGCAGGACAGCTAAAGTCGAAATTCAGCCAGCCAACCCTCCTCAACCAAATGATGAACGCTTGTGAATACAAGGAACAAATACATAGACAGTTAGTTTCCAATTTTAGTTTTAGATTCAGTTTTAGTTTTATTTTTTCTTTAAATGAGGATGGCCATTTAACCCGTATCCTACATTTTTGTAATAAATTATTTTTAGATTTAGCTAGTAGTATTTAAACCCTTCTCATGCATTTAGAGAAGGGCCTTGAAATTTGTCAAAAACTTTTCCTTAGAACATGCACTTTTGCATCCTCCGAGGAGGTTTTGATCAATGAATGGAACATGATTTATTGATATCTACGTTTAATATCTACTATTGATGTTTCACTTTTGTACTCTTAGTAGATGTTGGAGTAAGAAGAGATAAATCATTATTGCTGAAGCTCATGACTAGAACTAGTTATAAATGGTACTTTTATCTTTTAACTATTTTTGCTTATGTGTTAAGGTGATATTTATGTTCAGTTATTTATATATGAATGCTTGAATGCTTGAGTTATCATTTTGCACTTTTGTACAGTGATAGCTATTTATTTATGCTTAATATATGAGTAACTTATTATGTGATATGTTTTCCACAATTGTTTCGTCCAACTTTTTATATGAAATGGTTTATCTTTATTGAATTCTTTTCTCATATAAATTGAATTATCTTTATTACCAATTTCCATTTTAAATCATTTTAAATCGCATAACTGAAAGATTAAATCCCATGTTAGTTTTAGAATTAGATATTTCTGTTCATTAGATTACAATTACATTAGATTTAGGATAAAATTATTTTACTTAGAAAATATTAGAAAGGAAATATCAATTCTCAGCACACACACATAAATTGGGAAACTGGTCCCATATCCCCAGTCGAACCCACTATACGAAACGGAAAAGGAGCTGCTAACCAAGGTCCGGACTAAGTGGGTATCCCCCTTATTATAGACCCAAGTTTTAGGGCTTCAACATATTTGGTGCTAGAAGGATGGCCCCGAACTATGAATGGAAAGTAAATCTAAATCTAAATACCATTCTAAGAGTAAATCGCCCTCACCATCTCCCCCAACTTCTCCATTGCATTTAGAATCTTTAAATCTTGAGCAAGAAGTCGAAAAAACAACTACCACTGCAATAAACCCCGACATTTCAAAGAAATCTACTATTGAACCTCCTGAAGTTGAATATTTGATCCACAAACTTCAGCAATTTTCTATATCACCTCAAAGATCTGAAAAATCTCAAGGTAGTGTGACTTCACAATATAACCCTGCTCATCCTCTTACAAGATTGAAGAGTGAAAAGGTTGGTATTGAACCAACTGAGTTACCTCTACCTACAAGGAAGAGAACAAGGAAATCAAATAAAGGTTTTGATAGCGAGACTCTTTCGTCATAATCATCCATTTCAACCTCTCCATCGCGAAGTCGACCATCCACCAGTCCACCGGAACTTCCACATCCCCTTTTCAATCATCTAGAACTGTAATATCCTCATCTTCCCAACCGCAGGGAGCATCTTTTGCGCTTTCCTCTGTTAGTAGTTCAACGATGGCCCAGTCTCCATGGAATAACCCAGGGGCAATCTTAATGCCTGCACCCTTGAGTCAAATATCGGCCCAACCTAAAAAATGGTTGCCTAAGTTTAATCCTGAGGCAGGCATGCTAGCAGAAGAACATATAAATAACTTTATGCTATCCATAAATCTCAATGGGGTTACTAATGAAGACGTTGTGGTTCGGCTCTTTCCCTATACTTTGCAAGGGGTAGCCGGATCATGGTATTTTTCATTACCATCCGGATCTATCACTAGTTGGGATATTTTCCAAGAACAATTCTTGACTAAGTTCAGTGATGAAAGGTCTATCACGACACTGATCAATGACCTGTCTAACCTTAGATCTGATTCAAAGGAACCTATCAAAGATTTCAACTCACGTTTTAGTAAACTATTGAACAAAATTCCTACCACTTCCAAGCCTAGTGAAGAAGTTTGAAGTGAATGGTACATATCTGCTCTACCATCAAATATAGCAATGTTTGTTGATAGGGCTAACAAAAAAACTTTAGGTCACAATATGAAGGAATCAATAGCGGTAGAGAAACATATCATAGCCATAGAAAAGAAAAACACCGTTGATGAACACAAATCTAAGAAGGTTACTTTTAAAGAAGATCCAAAGAAAACATCGAAAGATCCATTTGATTTAGAAGGATTGCAGAAAGTTTTGAAAACCATGTCTAACAAAATGGTTGACATTAAGAAACAAGTAGCAGGGAATTCTTCAAAAAATCTATACAAGCATTATAGAAAAAATCCTTCGACTGATTCAAAGCCTCCCAATGCTATTAAAAATGCTGAATCAGAAGAAGAAGAGGAAATTCCTAATGAAGAGCTTACCGATGAAGAGGAAGTCATAGAAGTACAAGGTATGTGGGATTTCATCCTCCCAGATGAAGAGAATCAAGAGGCATCACCAGTTAGTACTAGAAGTAGAAATCAACTCGATCCTCCTCAACCTACTCCTAAGCCAAAGAGTGCAAGCTTGATGTCTAAGGATAAATTCGCAGCAAAGAAGACAACACCCAAAGCGACTCAAACAAGCCCAGTCCAAACAAATTCACCAACTCAATCTAAAACATTGATTTTTTTTTATGAGATGGAGTATAATATCATAGAAGACATGAAGAAGGCTAGATCCAAAATTACTTTTTATGAGTTGAGCAAGTTAAAACATCAACAAAAGATTATTTTGAAAGAATTACAAGCAGTACCAGTTGCACCTCTACCCACCGTTGTAATCTCACAAGCTTCTCACGAGATGGGAAGACCTCCAACTAATGTGACTAATAAAGTTGATCCAAATGATATTTCTTTAATTAGAGGAAGGTCAAGATCTCATACTCCCCCATTTCTTCCTACTTATGAAGTTTTCAACAAAAAATTGCATAATTGTTTAGTTGATTTGGGAGCTTCATCTAATATCTTACCTAAATCAATATGTGCAAAGTTGAACGTTCAACCTCAAAAATCTGTTGTATGCATAGTGCAGCTGGATCGGTCACAAATTGAAGTGATCGGTGAACTAAATCAAGCTACCATAAGGTTGTCATCTAATCTAAAGGTATGTCAAGTTATGGACATTTTAGTTGCAGATATTCCATAATTTTATGGCTTAATTCTTAGCAGAAATTGGTCTGAAAAGCTTCATGGATACTTTGCAACTAATTGGTCACATATGTGGCTCCCTTACAATGGTAAAGCAAATCCGATAAAGGTTGAGCGAGAAAGACATCAGAAATACATAGTAATAGAATTGGAAGGAGAAAATGAACCTGTAGCATACAGCAACAATATAATTGGCAACTATTATGTTAATTATTTCTTAGGAAATTTTAATTCCCATACTTGACCTTACTTAGAACATTCCATTTTATCTCAAGTAGAAAATTTTTCTCAAACAGAGAGTTCTAAATGTGTTAATTTCATAGATAATCTCGTAAATAAATCTTTATTTTGGAAATTATTTTTTGACGGTTCTAAGTCTAACAAAGGAGTAGGAGCAAGATGTGTACTAGTCAGCCCAGAAGGAAAAAAAACTATGCTAACTTGTAGACTCGAGTTCAATTGCATCAATAATACTGCAGATATGAGGCTTTAGTCCAAGGATTATACCAGTTTTGCATTTTCTCAATATCTGTGCATGCAATTAAAAAGTTGTTTCATGGGGAGCTGCATATGGATGATGGTAACATGCCCAAGAAATTTCAAAAAATTCCAGTGCACGGTATCCAAGAAATCGGCCTCCATCACGTTCAGTCATTTTTAGTTTTTCTCGAGATTCATGCATCCATTGACTGAATGTGTTTTATGGGGAGGTGCATAGTGATGATGGAAGGATGCTTAGAAATTTTCAGGTCAATCCATTCTACTGTTTGGGAGATATGGACAAAACAAGTTGTTGACCTAAAAACCTACATGATTCCGTGAGATCCTACAGGATACAAAACAACACCTACAGGATTGGCAGTTAGCAATTTTAGAAAGGAAAAATAGAGGTTGGATTCATCAAGTAGTGTTAAGGTGGTAGGCTCTACATTTCCCCACATTTTTCCAAGTGAAAGGAACATAAAAATCCCTTCTAGTTTGTTGAAAGTGATTGCAACATAAGGGAATTGTATACACAAAATTTTTAAATTTGGTACCAGAACTATACAAACCTCCATCCATCAGAGAAAAATGTCAGGGTGGAACCCATCAACACAATGAGGATTCATCAACACCCTCCTGTACTAGAGATATTCACAAGGCATAATTGGATGGGTTTCTTTGAAAAATTGAGGGGAGATGATGATGAAGTAGCCAAATATTTGCAGTCGGCTTCAACATGGAGATCCAGAGGTCAAAGAAGCTCCTCCAGAGCTTAACAGTAGCATCAAGATCTTTAACATCACCATCCAACACCTGCACATCAACATCAACTCAACAACAACATGCAGGTCTCTCCAACAACCATCAGGTAGGTATAGGTATGCAATATTCTTGACCTCTTCTCTTAACCATATTATAGTTAGAAATTTGTTGTCAATGCATGAGAGACAAGGTTTTATAAGCTAAGGATGGGTTAGAAGTCTCAGCTGCCTTCAACTAGTTAATTGCAGCTCACTCTTGCACTCATGCAAGGTTGAAAAGTCAAATTATGAAGGATGATGATTTCAAGGAATGAGGATAGCAATTAAAAAAGGAAATTTTTGCAAAGGCCAAGTCACCACAACACTCCAAGCCCTCCATCCACTTCATATTCACTATCTATTCATAATTCATCCATCCCATTTCATTTTTGAAAAAAAACAAATAGAACATCCTCTCCATTTTTAATCCAAGAGGACTCCAATCTCTTTTTAGCTTTTTTCCAAGGCCTAAAAATGGGAAAAAGGCATGAGAGTCAAGTTAAGGGCCTGACCTAACCTCAGACTATCATTTATGCTCAAAATTGGTTTCCTGTAGTTTTAACAGGGTTTCCTATAGGTTTCCTATAGTTTTGACAATAATTACTACAGGATGTCCTAGTTCTCATCAACATCAACTCAGCAGCAGCATGTAGGTCTCTCCAAAAACCATCAGGTAGGTACAAGTATGCAATATTCTTGACCTCTTCTCTTGATCATATTATAGCTAGAAATATGTTGTCAATGCATGAGAGATGAGGTTTTATAAGCTAAGGATGGGTCAAAAGTCTCAACTGCCTTCAACTAGTTAATTGCAGCTCACTCCTTCACTCATGCAAGGTTGAAAAGTCAAATTATGAAGGGTGACGATTTCAAGGAATGAGGATAGCAATTTGTTAGAGTCAGTCTTCACAACCTTCCACCAACGATCAAACATGCTCTTACAAAGTGTTCTTAGGGTGTCAAAGTCAAATTTTGTCATTTCAATGAGTCTTCAAGTAAAATTTGGTCACTAGGTATTAGTTCTAGGATTGTTTTCACTCCTTCCAAAGTTTTCCAAGTATTGGTCCATGTCACCAATCGGCTGAGTGTACCATCATTCAAAGAGTTGTCATCATCATTTCACGTTCCAAGGGGTCATTTTACACCTTGTTCGTGCTTCAGTTGTACTTAGGTAAGGCTCATTTCCCTCTCCTAGGGTTTTGAAGGTAATTTTCCTTGGATGGTAAAATCATCAACAAAACTTGTATCCTGATGCTCATACACCTTCCCCTACCCTTAAAATACCTTCTTAAACACTTCCCATAACTGATTTCCCTCAAATTCATCATTTTCCCACAAACCCTAGCATTTTGCTACAATTTGACACTTTTCTAGGCCATGCCTGTGTTTTTCCCTTTTGGACCTCTTCCACTCACTCAATCCTTGAAATTCTACTTTTCCCTACTTCCTATAATCCCTCCCTACTTCCCCTTCCACTCACCCAATCCTTGAAATTCTACTTTTCCCTACTTCCTAAAATCCCTCCCTACTTCCCAATCTTTTCTCAAGAAATTATAAGCCCTTCATCCCCTTCATTTCCCTTCATTTCTACAAATCCCACGTTCCACACATCGGGATAGGTTTTATTCAAATGATGTTTCTAAGCAAGAAAATATGAATTTGACAAAAGTGAGAGAGGTTTTTGTCCACAATGGACTCCATAAGAAAATCCTTCTTCCATTTTTACACAGGTCTCATGGTAAAAGCATCATTTGCCTCAGGAGAGTTGCTACACTTCTGGAGTGACTTTGGGAAAATCAAGATTTCTCTTGGCTGGAGTGAGAAAATGACTTACTTGATGAGTCCAATGATAACTGTACACAAAGAGATTTCGAATTAGCTATCATGAGCTCAATTTGGAGTTGAGAAAGACCTTCAAAAGTTGACTGCAACATCACTCTACATTTTGGCAACCTCATTCTGAACATTTTTACCAGTCTTAGGAGATTGGGCATTTTACAGGGAAAATGAGCTCCAAATTTAAAAATTCAAGCTATTATGGAAAGTAGACTCGACAAGATTTCCAACGAGGTATCCCATGCCTAGTTTGGACATTAGGAAGGTAGTAAAAAGTGGACTTGAATTGGTGTTGCGCTTTTAGCAAGGTGGCGCTGCACTTTTGGCAATGGTGCTGTGCTTCTAGAAGTGGCACTGCACTTTTGGCAGGAGAGCTTAAAAACCCTCAAACCCTCAAGGGAAATGTAAATTACTCTCTCCTTCCATCGCTACAAGTAAGTGGACATCCCTCTTTGTAGTTTTTGTTTGCAAATATAATGTTTAAACATCATTTCCCATGTTTAATATGAAACCCTAAAATATCCCTAATGATGCTTAAACCTTAAATCCTCACTATTCATACTAGCACCTAGCCCTATAGTTCTAAATTCCCTTATCCCTATTTCCCTATCACCTCATCCCTTTTTCCCTTTACCACTATTCCATATCATTCATATTCCCCTTTGTCCCTCTTTCCCAAGAGAAAATCTAAAGCAAACAAACCCTCCCTCTCATTTCCTAGCCACAAGCTCATCTTCCATCCCCTCATTCCTAAAAAATCTTTCACTCATTTCCATACACCTCAACCTTGCGAACATGGACCAAGAAGATCGAGACTATGAAGAGGAGAACATAGGGAGTGACACTTCAACAGATAGAGCTAGGCAATAGAGAAAACCACACAAGTGAGAAGGATAGGCTTAGGATGGTGGCTGAAGCTTTCCCTAGCTCATCAGATCACATGGTGCTAGTGCTTCTCACCAATTTTGGGAAAATTTGGAGCAAATTTTGTCATTTGAAAATTTTGGATTTCAATACACAGGAAAACTGCCTAAAAGCGCAGTGCCACCGATGCCACTTTTCCTAGGGGAACCCATTGAAGAAATGGATTGCATTTTTGAATTCAAAGTGATGAGGACATGCGCCCTAGAAGGTTTCAAAATTTTTGGGGTAGAACTAGTCCCCCAAAGGGTCAAAAAATACCCTAAAAATGACCTTTCTGCCACTTTTTGGACACACAGAAGCAACCTTGGGAAAATCAAGTTTTGAGGGGTCAAATGAGCTCCAAATTCAGAATTGAAGACCTCTCAAATGAGTTATCATGGGCTCAATTTGGATGCAAGGAAGGTCTCCAAAAGGGACCTGAAAGTGGGAATGTGCTTTTCACAGTTTTTGCTCAAGGTTGCTATTTTTCCAGTGTTTGACTGTAATCATGGATTATCTCTCATGGTGGATAATTTACCTATGTAAATGATGTCATGGCCTGTAAATATGATGGATAAATAGTAATAGAAGCTAGATTCATTTCTTATGAGTTAGTTTGAGCCCAAATGAATCAGTTTTTCACTTTTAGAGGCAAGTTGTTTAGATGCCTATATCCCTGTTTTCTTGTTCAATGTTGGTTAGATTAGCTCCTCATCTTGGGGATTCGACCCTTGAGGATGGGATGTGGTTGAAATAATTCCTATATCTTCTTATTCTTCCTCATTGTAGAGGGTTGGACTCTGTTGGATGCTCAGACTTTGATTGTACATCTGTTGTAAGAAGTTTGGATGGAGATTAATAAGAATTGCAATTAATTTTATGGGATCCCTGTGGTATATAGTTTTACTAAAGTTTCTTCTTCTGTGATTATGTGTTTGTATTTTTCATCCATGCCATTAATCATTTCATTGCTTCTAGTTGAATGCTTTCAAGTTTGATAGGCAAAATTCATTGCATTAGTGCTCTGCCTTGGGAAACCATTCACCATTTCATGTTTTCTGCAGTCCAGGAAGGATCCATGATTGTCACATGCCCTTCTTAGCTTCTCACCAGTCTAAACATCTCATCCCATCAATCCCTTGAGTGCTAAAGCCTATGCCAACCTTGCCCCATTGAACACGCTGCAATTCTAACCTAATTCCCTATACCTAAATTGTCGAGCTCATTTTGATCCAGCAAAGCCTTTTCAAAATCCAAATCAAAACTTTGTGCTACTATACCTAGCCTAATATCCTTTACCTGATCTAGTCATCTTGGCTGAGATCCTTATGGAGATAACCCTCTCCTGGCCTAGTAGGGCTAGCTACTTGGCTAATCTTGGTTTGTGGTTACCTTGGCATTGCCTCCCTTCAGCCTGAGGTCAATCTAGGTGATAACATAGTGGTGACCATACTGAGGATACGAGCGAAAGGTTTTGTATTCCCTAGGAAAGATCATCAAAATTTAGAACTGATTGTTGTTGGTGAATAGTGATCAGATGCATGCGAAGGCTGAAATCATTCACCTAGCGACTCTAGTGTCAAAAAATCCCAAGGTTCAAAATTTTTATGGAAACTCCACTCTTCAAGAACCAATAGCCTGAAGAATTTCTTGGGGAACTAATTGTTATCAAAATGGATTTGTTGGCTTGAAGGTATGCTCCCATGAGCCAAGATCACATTGCAGTTTTCCCAAATAAAATTCCTAAGGTAGATTGGCAAAGGAATTTGCCTATGTTTAAAGATGATGATAGGAATGATGCTGCTCTGCATCTGGTTAGATTTCACATGCATACTCGCAAGTTGAAGGTTAATTTTCCTGAAGACTACTTGACGAAGATATTCATGGCCACTCTGGAAGGTGAAGATCAATCTTGGTATGAAAGTTTACTGCCTGATTGTATTTACTGTTTAAAGGATTTTCATATCATGTTCTTTGAAAGGTATACATAATCTTGTCCATCGTTAATATTAGTTCAGAACTGTTGTAAACATGTTTATAGTTTTATTGAAAATGCTGAGAAAGTTTATGAAGATCATGACTTCATGAATGATGAGATCATGGAAGCCCTATATGAAAATCCATTTCAGCAGCATAAAGAGAGGTTAGAGGATACTTATCAAAATTCTCAGGAAAATTTGCATCAGGTTCAAGATCTTAGTACAATTGAAAATGATGGAAGACAAGGTCTTATTTCAGATTTTCTCATAGCAGAAGACAGTATGCAGGAAAATCAAGTTCCAATTTCAGATTGTGATAAAGTCAAGTTGGCTATTTCAGATCTAGATTCAGATCATCATGAAGAAGAGTACCTTTTTCTGAATCCCATGAAGGAGAGCTCTGTTGTTGAGATCATCTAGAATGAAGAAAACAAAGTTATTGACCCAAGTGTTCTCATTTCAGTAGAACAAAGCCATCATGAGGAGGTAATCCAGTCCTTTTATGAAAAACGAGATGAGTTCTTTGCTCAAGTAAGTGCAAAATCTTCTCTGGATAACTTAGTGGTAAATGATAGAAGTGTGAGTTTTGAGTTTCAAGAACTATCTGAAGTTTTCCCTCGTATGACTGATGAGTGGGATAAGAAACATGACAATCTGGTTGCCATGTCATATGAAAATGATCAACAATGTATTCAAATTTCAGAAGACCAGGGAATTGTGGACTGTCATTCAATTTTTTCTTCTCATATTTCATGTTTTGAATTATTATTTCGGGAATACAATTATTGTTTCGATGAAAGAAAACAAAAGGTACTATCTCCTCTGTCTGAAGATGGGATAGATCAACTCCTACAAGGTCATGTTACAGCCCAAGCTAATGCAAGTCTGCAATGTTCACACAGTCAAGAAGGTGTTAGTGAAGCTTCTTCCACTTTTGAAAATGAGGAAAGTCTTGAAATTAGATTTATAGATCAGCGAACAAATATTATTTTCTTTCATGAAGATGATAGGGTTGTAAGGTTTGATAATCTTGAAGAATGTTTTTTGTTTAAGAATGACTTAAACTATGAAATTGAGGAGTATGATCCTGAGAGAGATAATATGCCAGAAATCGAGTCAAAATTTCTCATGCTCAAGGAATTTACAGCCAACACTCAAATAGCGGAAGCTTACACTTCTCTATGCCTTCCTATCAATCAACAACCAACTGTTCCTTTAGATCAAAATGAAGGGAGTACTTGCATTTTTGTTGTTGGATATTAAGACAAGCTAGTGCTCCAGGATTTTCAAGATCCCTTTGTCATTCTATTACAAGCATTAGAGAAGATGAACGTTGCCTAGTTCATTAGCATAAGCCTTGGTTTCAATTGTTATTATGAGTTGCCTACATGTACATTGTTCTACCTACTTGAAGAAAGTAAGAGCAGAATTTCAGTGAGTAGCCATGTGCTAGATTGGTTACATTAGAAGGTTCACTTCACATGATTGTACATATTTCTTTAGTAGGAAGGTGGTTGTCATTAGTATTTGAAGCCCTCAAATCTTGATGGTTTGCTACCATTAATAAGTTTTGTAAGTACTTGTTTCAACCAAGTAAGTCTTGAGACATTTTTTCAGTCAATTTCAAGTCAGTTTGTGTCTTTGATTCATCAGTATTCAGTCATGTATTTTAGATTGAGTTTGTTTTACTCCATGCCCAATGGATAAGGCTACTTGCTCTACAGTGTTCTTGGCACCTCCAAGGAGTTACCATCCCCAATGGAGCCAATGCTAGAGTCAGTCTTTGCAGCCTTCCACCAATGATGAAACATGCTCTTACAAAGTGGTCTTAGGGTCTCAAAGTCAAATTTTGTCATTTCAGTGAGTCTTCAAGTAAAATTTAGTCACTAGGTATGAGGTCTAGGATTGTTTTCACTCCTTCCAAAGTTTTCCAAGTACCAGTCCATGTCACCATTTGGCTGAGTGTACCATCATTCAAAGAGTTGTCATCGTCATTTCAGGTTCCAATGGGTCATTTTGCACCTTGTTCATGCTTCAGTTGTACTTAGGTAAGGCTCATTTCCCTCTCCTAGGGTTTTGAAGTTAATTTTCCTTAGATGGTAAAATCATCAACAAAACTTGTATCCTAATGCTCATACACCTTCCCCTACCCTTAAAATACCTTCTTAAATACTTCCCATGATTGATATCCCTCAAATTCATCATTTTCCCACAAACCCTAGCCTTTTGCTACAATTTGACACTTTTCTAGGCCAAGCCTGTGTTTTTCCCTTTTGGATCCCTTACGCTCACTCAATTCTTGAAATTATACTTTCCCCTACTTCCCAAACTTTTCTCAAGAAATTGTAAGCCCTTCATCCCTTTCATTTCCCTTCATTTCTACAAATCCCCTGTTCCACACATTGGGATATGTTTTATTCAAATGATATTTCTGAGCAAGAAAAGATGAATTTTACAAAAGTGAGAGAGGTTTCTGTCCATAATGGACTCAAGAAGAAAAGACTCCTTCCATTTTTACACAAGTCTCATGTTAAAAGCATCATTTGCCTCAGGAGAGTTGTTGCACTTCTATAGTGACCTTGGGAAAATCAAGATTTCTCTTAGCTGGACCGACCAAATGACTTTCTTGATGAGTCAATTGATAACTAGACATAGAGAGATTTCTAATTAACTATCATGAGCTCAATTTGGACTTGAGGAAAACGTTCAAAAGTTGACTTCAACATCACTCTGCATTTTGGCAGCCTCATTCTACACATTTTGACCAATCACGGGAGATTGGGCTTTTGACAGGGAAAGTGAGGTGCGAATTAAAAGATTCAATCTTCTCTAGAAAGTAGACTTGACAAGCTTTCTTACAGCTATCCCATGCCTAATTTGGACATCAGGAAGGTAGTAAAAAGTGGAGTTGAAGTGGTATTCCATTTTTGGCAGGGTGGTGCTGCGCTTTTGGCAATGGCGCTGTGCTTTTGGTAGTGGTGTTGCGCTTTTGGAAAGAGAGCTTAAAAACCCTCAAACCCTCAAGGGAAATATAAATTACTCTTTCCTTCCATCATTACAAGTAAGTGGACATCCTTATTTTTAGTTTTGGTTTGCAAATCCAATGTTTAAGCATCATTTTCCATGTTTAATATGAAACCCTAAAATATCCTTAATGATGCTTAAACCCTAAGTCCTCGCTATTCATCCTAGCACCTAGCCCTACAGTTCTAAATTCACCTATCCCTATTTCCTTATCACCTCATCCCTTTTTCCCTTTACCACTATTCCATATCATTCATATTCCCCTTTGTCCCTCTTCCCCAAGAGCAAACATGGACCTAGAAGACCGAGACTATGAGTGTTGGGTTGTGTTATATTATTTCCATGTAGTTAACAGGGGGTTTGAGGGGTACCTGTAACCCCACTTTATGGGGTGTGGGGTAGCACCCCAAAAAATTTTGATTTTGGACCCTATGTTAGGTTCGGCAGACCCACCTATGGTTTTGTGCATGTTTTTTGCACATGTTTTATTAGACACAATGGTTTTTCGGTCCATGGTATTGGATACTTCAACATGTATAAATATGTATTATAACATTGGAAGGAACATAATGAAAAACCAAGCTGGTAGTCCCGGTTTTGGATCCAGTAGGAAAATCTTCGTGTATATGTGTTTTATGTGTTATGCTCTCGCATTGTTTATTTTTTTGTGTTTTAGAATTTGTATGCAGGTAATTTCTGTAAGGGGTTAAAACCTACATTTGGTATCAGATCTCTTTTTGGCTTCAAGGGGACGCCTTTTTTGCTGAGGGGTTCCGCTCGGGCTTGTGGTAGACCCTATTTAGTGGGAGATCTGCGAGATTGATTCTCGTGGTGAAAGAAGATGGCGAGTGGTGGAAAGATAGAGATCGAGAAATTTAATGGTCAGAGTTTTGAGTTGTGGAAACTCAAGATGGAGGATCTGTTGGTGGATAAAGATCAGTGGATCGTGATATATCTAGGTACTAAACCAACGGGAGTGACCGATTAAGAATGGAAGAAGTTGGATCAGAAGGCAAAGAGCACAATACAATTGTGTGTCATAGATTCAGTATTGCTGAATGTATAAGGGGAAGCTATGACAAAGGCTTTGTGGGACAAGTTAGGGACTTTGTACCAATCTAAGTCTCTGTTGAATAAACTGTTTCTGTGGAAAAATTTGTATAACTTAAGGATGAAAGATGGAGACTTGATGACAAAGCATCTGAATGCATTTAATACTGTGGTAAGTCAGATAGCATCTATTGATATTAAAATTTCAGATGAAGATAAGTGCATCAGTTTGTTGTGTTATCTATCAGATTCGTGGGATAGTCTGGTTATTGCAATAGGTAGCAATGCAACTGCCTTGCATTTTGATGAAATAATCTCATCCTTTCTGATGGAGGAGATGAGACAGAAAAATATGGAGAACCTTAATGGTGATGTCTTGTCTGTACGAGGACAGTCCCAAAACAGAAACAAAAATAATTCATCGAGTGGGAGATCTAAATCTCCAAGAAAACCTATAAAGGTGGTGTGCTATAAATGTGGAAAGGAAGGGCACATCAAAAGGAACTATAAATCTAAAGCTCCTGATAAAGGAAAGGGATCTGATGATGCTCTTTCTACAGAGGCGAAAACCACCTTAGATGAAGGTGGGGATGTGTACTTGGTTTGTTCAATTACACATGTAGATCATGATGGATGGTTGATTGACTTAGGTGCATCCTTTCACTTCACTCCCCATAGAGAGTGGTTCTGCAAGTATGAGAAATATGATGGTGGTGATGTCTTCTT
>APFE030046188.1:0-16086 GCA_000404065.3 Pinus taeda | reverse complement strand
TATATATATAACGTAATTTTAAAGATTTTCATTCATGTTTCCAAACACAAAGCTTTAGAATATAGAGAGAAGACAACATATGATCAAAGTAGGCTCATGAATGTATCCATTATAACAAAATGGCACCTAGTGCACTGTCCAATACAAAGTTCATACTTAGCCAACACTGCTAGGATTCTTTTCTGCCTTAGCCTAAGGACAATCACTAGACTACAACAACAATAATACCAATTCTCTGCTCCTAATGAAGTCTCAAAACCCTTGATTTAATTCTAGTCAAGCTCCAGAACAATTGGAGGTAAATATGTAGTTATTTGTCCATTGCCAGAACATTTGCCTTTTTAAAAACATTGTATGGCTTAATGCATTGTTTCAGTTTTCTAATTCATGCCACTAGGATAACCATACTTCAGCCTTGTAATTTTCAAAACTTTCTCACAACGATAGATTACTTTAGGGCTATAAATATGTAATAAACAACAACCCAACCATTGATATGTAGGAGGCGGAACAACTTTTGACAAATGTGCTTCAGGGTTTTTGTCAAAGAGGCTAGCCGACCAAGTTGTTACCGAGCCGACCGAGTCATTATCGAGTCGACCAAGTCGTTATCGAGCTGACCGAATCAATGACTGGCTCGATAACAACTCGACTCGCCATTCCGTTTCGGCCGCCGAGCTGACCCGGCAAGGCATTGGCTCAGTCTGACTCGGCCGAGTCAGAGTCGACTTGGTCATTTTTTAAAACAATGGCTAGAAGGAATCTAGCATGTGTTTTGTTTCCTTCAGCTTGCAATCTGCTTGTGTTTGTGATAGAAATGAATCTAGCATGCACTAGACTTCTTTAGTCCTACAATGTTGTTATGTGCTTGTGTTTGTGCTAGAAGGAAATATAACATGCGTTAGATTTCTTTCAAATTGAAATGTGCTTGTGTTTGTGTTGGAAATTTTTTTAGGACAGGCTATATTTCTTATACTCTACAATGTTGTTGTTGGCAACGTGCTTGTATTTGTGGTAGACATAAATCTAGCACTTGCTAGATTTCTCACTCTACATTGTTGCTATGTACTTGTGTTTGCGCTAACAGGAAATCTAACACATGTTAGATAGATTTTCTTTTACCTTGCTTTAATGTTGTTGTTGACAAAATATTTGTGTTTGTGCTAGAAGTAAATCTAGCACATGTTAGATTTCTTTCACCTACCAATGTTGATATGAGTTTTTTTTTTTTTTGTTGGTTTATGCTTAAATTTCTTTCCCCTTCTAATGTTGTTATTACTTTCTAGCACATGTTAGATTTCTTTCACCTACCAATGTGATATGAGTTTTTCCTTTTTTTCTTATGCTTAAATTTATTTCCCCTTCTAATGTTGTTATTGGCAATGTGCTTTTGTCTGTACTAAAAATAAATCTAGCATGTGCTACATTTAATTTTCTTTGCAATATTGTCATTGGAAACATGTTTTTATTTTTGCTAAACATAATTCTAGCACATGCTAGATTTATTTCACCCTATAATGTTTTTATGTGTTTGTTTTTATGCTGTTAAAATTGGAAACTAGGGCCAAACTCCATGTGGGTCATCTTATTAATGGTAGTTGATATTTTTCTTGGATCCCTCTCATCGAGAGGTGTAGGATTGATCTAAAGATCATTCGATTCCGATAAGTATTCATGGAGATCTGAATTTATTTGTGTTATGGGACAATTTGTCAAGGTCGGCCAAAAACCAAATAAACCCCACTTGTGCCCAATGTTTTAATATAAATAGAGGTGGCCTTCAAGTCATTTCTACAAACACTTGGGATCTCTTCCTCTCTACTTGTCTTTGGGTTTTAGTAGGAGGAGAGATCCTAAGGAATAACACTGCCCTATGGAGAAGCCCTAACACTGCCCTATTGAGAAGCCCTAACACTACCCTATGGAGAAGCCCTAACGTAGCTTATGAAGAAGCTTATACACTGTCCTAAGGGTGGTATGGATCTACCCTAGCCACAACAAGCCTAGAAGAGAACAATGAGGAGTTCGGGGGCTATTCCAGGAGGTCGAGGAGCTGTTGAAGAAGGCCGCAACCCACATCTTGAGGTTGAGAGGCAGGGGGATTGTTTTGGGGTGGTTAGGTGAAGGAATATCCCCTAGAAGGGCTGCCGCAAATAAGGGACAGCTTGCTGTAGCAAGCCACAATAGATAAGAGGAGGCCGAAGGATGGAATAGGGGTTGGAACAGCCGAGCATTGCAGTCAAGGCTTTCCTCCCCTCTTAGAAAGGCAGACACAGTTGTGGAGGGCTATTCTAGCCACATTTTGAAGGCTTCTAGGACTGCTGTTAGAATGCCCTAACCAGTCTAGCAATGCAACAAATAGAAAAGCCCCAAAACAGTGATGATGATACATTGAAGCAGCATGATGATGGAAGCAACATGATGATGATATATTGCAGCAACATGATGATGAACGCTGCAACATGATGGGTACAGTGACGAAGTGTATCATAGCATAATGAGGGGCAACATAATGGTGAGGTGCAGTAGTATGATATAGCAAGTTCATGGTGCTGCAAGTATAGCACATTGGTACAATAGTATGCAAGGGACAACAAACTAACATTGGGACAGTTGTATGGTATTTAACAGTAAGTACACCAAGCATGCAATGGTGCAACAGCATGCAAGGGACAACAAACTAACATTGGGACAACTGTATGGTACTTAGCAGCAAGTACACCAAGCATGCAATGATACATCAACATGTAAGGGACATCAAACTAACATTGGGACAACTGTATGGTACTTAGCAACAAGTACACCAAGCATGAAAGGGACAACAAGCAAGCAATGGGACAAAAAACATAGACAACATGGTTCAACCATGACACATGGGAGAACAATACAACATTAAGTGCAGTAGTTATGAGGTCCAACATTGTGATGATGGGTGCAGCATGATGACGAGATGCAGCACGATGTTAGGGGAAGGAGTCACATTGGAGAATTAGTTGAAGCAACATGTCTTCAACTGATCTCATGCATCATCTTCTTAGAGATGATCTATGCTCTCATTTAGATAAGTCAAAGTGTTGACTTCAGTTGTATATGTACTACCTCTCTGTCTCTCTCTCTCTGCTGAACTATTGAAGAACATATAAGAAGAATTGATCAAGGGTTTCCCCACTTTGGGGTTTGTCCCTGGCTAGCGCCACATCTTGTGTCCTTTTGTCTTGGCTTGTCTTCTGCAATTTATATTTGTGTTCTATCTGTAGTTTACTTTAATGCTGATGTGACTGCTAATCCGGAAAAAATATTGAGCTAACTGTGAAAATTGAAATAAAATGTTCTAGAATAGAACATACCCAAAACTTAACATGGTATCAGAGCTGAGGTGAAGACAAAGCCCAAGAAAGAGTGAAAGAGCAATCACCGAAGACAGTTGGGAAATGACAAAATGATCAATGGATTCCTCATCCCTCTTCTAATTCACCAAGGGTGAAGTCGAAGCAAAGAATATTATCAGAATGGCATAGCGGAAGTTTCTGATGGCCTACTTGAAGATCACTTCAATGGGAAGTTTGAATCTAAGGGTGGAAGGAAAGGTAGATGCCTTGGTTGAAATAAGTTCAGCCATTATGCAAAGGAGTGTCCGACTGGCAGGGACACATCGCTTGATGATGATAACAATCATTCCAGGGACATCTTCAACGATCAGAGGAATGACATGACACAACTGACTCTTTAGAGAAACCAAGGAACCCCAGGTATGAAGAATCAAATGTTGTTTATGATAAGATAAAGAAGTGTTATCTTGTATTGGTCCTCTCCTTCAGATTCTTTGGGAATCTGGCTTATTGATTGTAGTGCTTAAAGACACTCCATTGAATAGAAGTGTGCTCTCTCTCTAATTTGGAGAGATGGAAACATTCATGGGATTATACTTGGAGTTGATGCCACCTATCCCGGAAAGGGTGTTACCCCTCAATTGAATGAGGGTAACTCGATTCATTTACATAATTTCTTTTATGTACCTGATCGCAAGAACCTGGTGTCCATTTCGGCAATGGAAGTCAAAGGTTTCAGGGTGGCATTCATCAATGGAAAGGTATGTGTTTGAAAATAGAATTTTCAAGGATGCTTTTACTCGTGGGTTCAGGGTTGGCAATTTGTATCAAATTGCAGAAAGTCCATTGGGGACCATGTCAGTTGACACATAGCACCAGAGGTCTATGAGTCAGATGTTGACAGGGATGCCTAAATTCAAAAGGAGCATGAAGGTATATGTCTGAGATGTACCGAAGGAAAATCTCACAAGGGGACCATTCCCCTCATGTAGCAGGTCCACAGGTTTGGAACAACTCGAGGAGGTTTGAGATTCGTGACCAGGAATCTCATGTGTGCAGGTGGAAGAAAGCCCTCTATGGCTTGAAGCAAATCACCCCAGGTTTGATATGAGAGGATTGATAGTTATCAGATGAAGCTGAGATTCACTAAGAGTGAAGGCGATCCAAACCATTGTTTGAAGGTTGTGGATGATAGACCTCTCATACCGACGCCTTATGAGAACAACCTATTTCTAACATGTGCAGACCTTCTCACTTGCAGAAGTAAGAGGGAGTTGGATTCCGAATATGGAATGGTAAACTGCAAGCCCGTGACTACCTCGAGGATCTTAACTTTCAGAAGTTATATGGTGGTGATGCCGGACCAGATTTGGGAAATGCCTCTGAGTTTCATAAACTCATTTGCATTGATGTTCTTGGTGAACTTCCGTTCTGATATATATTTTGCAGTTAGCATGGCGAGCTCATATTTGGTTGAGCCTCACTGGATTGGTGCCAAGAATCTTCTAAGATATCTTTGGGGCACAATCTCTCATGGATTGAGATACACTGTCGGAAATATGAAGCTGCATGATTATTTGAATGTTAACTGGGCACCCAGTGTGGAGGATCACTAGAGCAATCCTCAGTGCTGGTTCTTTTTAGGTTCTGCTTCGATATCATGGATGAGCAAGAAACATAAGTCAGTTGTTATAAGCACCGCCAAGACCGAATACATAGCCACAAATTGCATTTAGAAGTGCCTTAAGACGAGCGATGTTTATTTCATGCTATTATATGTATGACATGATGAATTATTGCTTTTATTTCACAACACCAATAAAATAATTGTTGATTTGGTTTGTCATTACTAAAAATAAAATATTTCTATTTTATTTATTTTTGGTGAGATATTGTGTTGATAACAGTTATTGATTTGAATGGTCATTTAATGTTTTCATATCAAAATTTCCCATGCTATAGAAATTTTTACAATGGATTACATTATATGTAACAATTAATAGATAACTGGTCTATTTGTTTGAATTAGATCATTACAATTATTTATTTCAATCATGGTTTAAGTTATCATTATACCTCTTAGAAATTAGTAATGTGAAAGATGACCCATTGCATTCTTATAACTTTTTTAATTCCATATAAGTTGAAAAACTATATTAGGTTTTACGTAGCACCAACAATAAACATACAATTTGTACTAAAAGAAGCACCAAAAGCAACACCAAAAGCAACTAAGGTAGAGACTCTAGAAATTAGCATATAATTAATTAGGTTTGAAATTTAAAAGTTGTATTATATTGTATGTGGAAGTTAATATATAATTAGTTTGTTTACTTGCACTAGACCATTGTAATTATATTTTTCAATTGCAATTGAAGAAATCATCATAAGTATTAAAATCAATGATTTTACTGGTGGGTCAACGCTTTCTTAGAAGATCTGTATTCCATACAAATTAAATAAAGGTACTAGGTTGTATATATAAAAAAAACATATCATTAGTTTGTTCATTTTAATGGGGCCACTGTATTTGTATTTTTGATTACAATTAACTTGTAAAATTCCCTTTGCATATAAATGAAACAATTCATAATAAATACTAACATCATTTTTAATTTGGTAGGTGTTTATGTCCTTAAGCAATGACGTGTGGATATTTTAATATCATACATGTGGTTGCAGTGCAGATGCAGATGGGCATTACTAGAAGTCAAAAGATGTTGATATTTGAAATGGAAGGAGTATTCTTCAAATCATACACCAAAGATGAACACAATTTTCATATTCAAAGAGAACTAGATTGATAGTTTGGTGGTAGGTCTTATTTTTTAAGGCTTTTTTAAGTCAGAAGTATTAAAATGTTGCTTAAAAAATTATGATGTCACAATATGGACATCAATGTCATTGACAATTACATCTGAAAAGTACTTGAAAAGTCAAATATTGATATAGAGGACTTTAAATTTGCAGGGAACAAGTCTCATTGTTATTTGCAAACAAAATTGGAAGCAGGGAGAACAAGACAATTTTATGAGAAAAAGTTGACCGATGTGTGGTCCCAATATGGAGATAATTATAAAGAATCAAATGTATTGTTAATAGATACAACAAAGCATACTTTTCAATTCATTGGATATCGATCAAACCACATTTTGATAAAAGCCTATACAGGAAAAGAGCAAGGTACTTGACTTATGCAAGTTTTATTCCCCTTTCTTAAGACACTTCATTGTATCAAAGAAAAATATGAGTACATTTGAATGTTCAATAGAACATGTACTTCATTGTATCAAAGAAAAATATGAGTACATTCGAATGTTCAAAAGAACATGTACTTCATTGTAGTGGATGGAGATAATTTCTTTTATAAATTTGTTGAAAAGTACATTCCAAATTTTCAATACATTTTGGATATAGTTTTTATTGTATCAATTTGTATGATTTTATGTTTTTTGAAATATATGGGAATTGCCAATTATATTAATATGTAGATTTCTTATTATTTATAATTTCTTTTGCAATGACTTTGTTGCTTGCCTTTTAAATTATCTTACATGAACCATCGAGACATGTTATTTTTAATGATTTCTGTTTACTCATATGCATCAATAATCATATATAAATGTGAAATATAAGTTTTGAAATAGAACTCCTTGCAAGCAAAGGTGTAATTCTTACTAAAGAAATTATAATAATTTAATTGATAAATGCTATGTGCACTATTCACTATTCACAATGCATTATTCACTATTAAGGCTAATGGGAAATGTGTCATAGATGAATGATTTGAACCTTTTGAAGCATAAGATATGGGATTTCTCAATTCATAATTTTCCTAAATTTATATGCTTAAATCAATTAATGGTTGTAGTTGCAATCATATAACAATGAAAATCGACAAGGCACAAAGATAGTTATTTATTGTTTACATATAAAATGCACTAATATGAGTGCATAAATATGATTTGTAATTTTTGAGATAAAAATCTATTGTAAATAATTTTGCATTTCTTAAAAAGACATATAATTAATGATAATGTTTGCTAAGTGGACTATCAAGGTTTGGTTAGACACTATCATGGATGAATTATATCTTTGAACTTAAAGCATTTAATTTCATTACTTAAAGTTATTTTTTTGTAAATTTGTATTTTAAATAAACTGAAATTCTTAATCCATAATCCTATCACTTAATTTATTAAGAGTATTAATTTCATATTGTAGTGTTTTGACACAAAACTCTATGTAAAACAAAATTATCTTTTTAATAAAACATGGAATAATTAATTGTGGATCATCTAGACTCATTAAAGAGGTGGGTCAAAAATGGTTGTATCTAAATTTTTTGCACCATAAGGCATTGATTTTCCCATCCATATTAACATTTTCTCATTTTCAATTCTTAAATAGTTTATTTGTGGTTTAAATAATTTCATAGAATCCACTAGGACTTGAAGAAATCTATTTGGTTATATGCATTGATAGAAGTTTATAAATGTGATGTATTTTTGAAATGTAGCTCTTAATATATATAAATAATTGATAATGAATTCTAAGTGATCTATATATATAAATAATTGATTATGAATTCTAAGTGATATATATATAATATTATATATAATAATAATATATATATATATATTATATATATATATATATATAATTGATAATGAATTCTAAGTGATCTATACAAAAGCATTTATCGACTTTTATTTTTCTATCATGAGGTTTAATATAAATGTATAAATGTGACATTTTTTTTGAAATAAATTCCATGTAAAATTAAATGTTTTTCCTAACAACATATAGAATAATTAATTGGTAATGAATGTTAAGTAGATTGTTCAAGTTCATTCAAGATACATGCCATAAATAAATGTAATTAAAGTCTCTGCAACATAGGACATTTGATTTTCCCACCCCTAACATTTGGTAAATTTCAATTCTTAAATAAATTATTTGTAATTGAATAATCTGACAGAAGACAATAAGACAAGTATGTATTAAATTCTATTTAGTATATATGTATGTATACATGCAATTTGTTTTTGAAATAAAGTTCTTAATGTAAGTAAAAATATATATTTTTAGAAAATTTATAATTTAAAATCAAACTTTGATGAGTTCTAACTAATTTATTTTATTTTGAATTGACAACTTTTTCTAACCAGGCATTCGTAAATCAATTATCTCTATATGTAATCATGTCATATAAGTCAATAAGTCAAGAAACCATTAATTGATTTTTATTTATCACGTGGTTTAATATGAATGTATAAATGTGACATTGTTATTTCTAGAATAAAAATCCATGTAAAAAATGCATTTTCTAATAAAACATGGATTAATGAATTCACAATGAGCATTAAGTAGACTATTTAAGCTCATTCAACAGATGAGCCATAAATGAATGTCTTTAATCTTTTTGCACCATATGACATGATTTTCCCATCAAGATAAACATTTCGTAAATTTCAATTCTTAAAGAAACTATTTGTACTTAAAATAATCTCATAGAATCCAACAAGACTTAGAAGCTATTTATTCAATTCCATTTACTTATATGTATTGATATAAGTTTATAAATGTAATTTTTGTTTTTGAAATAAAGCTCTTAACATAAGTAAAGATATATCTTTTACAAAAATAATTAGGATTAATTGATAATGAACTTTAAGTGGTTTATTTAGAGTATATCAAAAATCAAGTGTCATAGATGAATGCCTTTTAATACATATTTAATCTTCAAAATCAATATCTTAACGATAATTTATTTGTATTTACATTAAGTATTTAGTAATTAAAGAACATGAGGACTTGTATAAATTTCAACTAAAATTCATGAGTTATGTTTCACAATTATTTGTTCCCCATTAAAAATTCTTATCATTTTCTCCTCTTAGTGAAAGTAATGGTCAATCATGGTTTTCCATACAATTGAGACTATTATTTACATACATTGAGACTATTATTGGTTTTGACAATGTTTGCAAGGAGATATCAATATACACACTACCATCAACTTTATTAATCTTTGAAAACCCTTGCCTCCACTACTTACAAAAAGACCACTAATTATTGTTTACTTCAATTTGTTACATTGTCCATCACAATGGAATGACTTGAATACCCATTTACGAACTCTCATTTGATGTACTTGGATTTTTAGTGGAGATAGATCAAAGGTGCCTAACCTTCTTAAAATACCTAAATCAACAATGCCTAACTTTTATAATGGATGCCTAGATGCTATGAAGATGAATGATCACCCCCTCATTAGTGCTTCATAAAGGCATGAAGCGACCGTAGGAAATTGAGCACAAAAACATTTTACTAATTTTTTTGTAGAATAGTTTCAATGCAACGCAAGGGACACACATCCTTTTCATTTGCACTGACATCCTCACATCGCCATCATTCAATCAATAAATCCCTCGTAGGTTGTGGGAAAGGGGGTTAGAGTCATTAGACACAAAATTCAGACATCAAGGAATCTAGTATGTTATGCATAATTATAATATCTTTATTGAATATTAGACATACTAATATGATTTAGCTTAAATCAATTGCTTCTAAGAGTTTGATTCCACACCCCTATTGTGTATTGATACTATAGTAAATAAAAACTCTGTGTTTGACCTATTCGTGATCTCTACTTGGTTTGAAATTACTAAAATTATTTTTATATTGAATTAAGTTAATATGGAGATTTACAAAAGAATGAATGTTGTTGAAGGCCTTGTAATAGAATACTTCCAAATTTAATGAAATATCTGTTTAGTGCATATTCATTATTTATTCTACTAGATCCTTGTTTTCATATTTAATCCAAGGAAGCCACATCATAGACTTCATGTTTTAAATTATATTTAATTATTTGTGTCAAGAAAATTTTCCATATATTGTGTTTGAGTGGGCACTTTTCGCATACCTTTTAGATAGATAATTTCCAATATCTTGTTATTATTTTTGAGATCCTCGAGAAACTATTAGAAGATATAAATATTGTATGTTTATGTCTTGGATCCATTTAAGCATGTCTTTACTAAAATTACTCTCTATGTCAATCAATTTGAAATGTTCAAGTCCTAATGTAAAGTTTCTTGAATGACCCATTATGACATTCATTTATTTCATCTAATGTGTTGAGAATCATGCATATTTTGTATCACTTTAATTATCTGGTGTGTTACAAGCATGTATATTTTTCATCACTTTAATTAGACCTAGTGATGGAGGTCACGTGAGATATAATTTCTGAGAACTTAGTGTAAGTGGTTAAGGAACACTTGGAATCAAACAACTATCCTTCTCAATGATAGATGAAATCATTGTGATAGAAAAAGAGTTCCACCAAGTTCTGCCAACTTTTGTAAGTATCAAGTTTTGTTTTTCTCTTTCCTTCCTTCTCTCTAACTACAATTTTCTACAATTAATATGTTTTCATTGTTGGTTTATTAGAAGTACAAATTTCTAGTTTTCCATATTATTTATTTCCTATATTAGATCCTTATCTTCATATTCAGTATAAGGAAGCCCCATCATGTACTTGAAAGACACATGTTTTGTTTTAAACTACAATGATTTGTGAAGCATAATTTCCATTTATTTTGTTTGAATAGACACATTGCTAATATATTTTAGATTACTACTTTCTACGATCTTATTATTATTTTTGAGATCCTCCTCAAATGGTTAGAGGATATAAATATTTTATAGTTATTTCTTAGATCCATTTAAGCATGTCTTTACTAAACTTCACCTCTATGCTCATTGATTTGAAATGATGAAATCTTAAGGTAAAGTTTCTGGAATGACCAATCATGAAATTTGTTTATTTTACATCTATTAGAAAACAAAATTATGTATTTATTAACAAACATTTTTTGAGAAGAATGTATATTTTCAATCACTTTAATTAGAGCTAGTGGCCAAGGTTACATGAGAAATAATCTCTTGGCACTTAGTTCAAGTCCTTAATGAACACCTATACATACAACAATCTCTCTCAAGGATAAAACAAAGGGTTGTGTTAGTGAAATAATTCCACCAATGTAATGCCCCTTTGTGACCGTAATGTTGTTTTCTTTCTTTCAAATGAAGTTATGTTAGTGTGAAAGGTGAAAAATTCATGAAGTAAATTGGAATTATTATGTAGATAAACAAATTTATTAATAAATAAATAATTTGATTGAAAGTACTTGGGAATGAGACACTTGAATATGAGATTCTTACTAAAGGAAGAAAAACAAAATTCTCATTAGTAAATGAGATCAAGATAACTCTTCCATGATAAAGGTTCTAGATAAGATTTAATGGATAGTAGAGAAAATCCATTAAATCACTTAATTGCGGAAAAATGCTAAGTTTGGGAAAGAATAAGTTGGAGAGAAAATAAGTCTTTCAAGGAAAAGCCTAGGAAGGTGGACATTGAGGACCACAAAAGTAGGACACTGCTAAAGGAAAAATCGATCATGAAAGAAAGACATAAAATAGCTATGGACAAGATCAATAAGGGTTGTTGGTTCCATGGCAAGTAAATCTCAGATTGGGGGTGATCTGGAGGATTTCAGTTCAAGGTTGGATGGAAAAAGTTGCAGGATTCCCAAGTGTCTTTTGGGCAACTTCACGTTTAGATTTTCTATTATATGATTTATGGTAAAAATTAATATGTGTATATGATAAAGCTAGAATTACCATCTATTATGTTATTTGATGGTGAAAATTACTATGTCTAAGTGATAAACTTAGGAATACTATATGTTATACTATTTTATGGTGCAAATGAATATTTCCAGATGATAAAGTTAGGCATACGGGTTGTGATATTATTTTATGGTGCACATGAATAAGCATAGATGATAAAGCTAACAATACTTTTGGCATAGAATTAGTTAAATTAAAAGATTAAAATTATAATCAAACTGAATTCATTGTAGTTATCTTCAAATTTAGAGTACTGGTGAATAATGTTCTAATACTTGATTGAATTTGTAAAGAATTTAAAACGATAGGACAGAGATGATGCCACATGTATGTTTTCGAAAAATTTATGTTTTGTAGGACTAATTTCATTTGTAGGGTATTATCTTCATGCATATGCTATTCTGCATAGCCTCATCCTTGAAATACACACTGTGTACAATGTTTTATGTACACTCATAATGTTCGACAATTAAATGTATGATGTGAGTCAGAGAAGAAAAGGAAGAGTTAAAACGAGGAGGAATTTTAGGGAGTAGATCCACGAGAAAACTACTGATAAATAAGCCAAAGTATTGGGCCATATTTTTCCTTGGGGACAGACTCTTATGGCACCATCAGAATATAAACTTCTTGGTGAATGAGTGGAACCCAAGCTATAGGGTTTAGAAAAACCATTAAAAAGTAAATAAATAGGTTGGGTGGAACCCAAACAATCTGAAAACCATACAACCTAGCCTTTAGCTAAATGTTACAACTGAGAACGAGTCAAATTTTATCCTTTCACATTAATATAAGAGAGAAATACTAGAAGAGGAAATAATCAACCAGAGCATTACTGAATTTATTTCTTCCACTTGCATAAACAAAACCGGTGGAAATATAAATCTACATAATGAAATGATACTCATGAACTATGAAAGAAATATAATTAGCCTAGAATAATTATATAACATCATAGTAAAATAAGACAACAAAGCGTAAAACCATTCTAAGATATACAGATTGATGTGGGAATATAACCTAATTTATATTAAAAAAAAATAACAAAATCGCCTTGATAAGGGTCATTATAGAGAACCCATTTTCCACATAGAAAATATCACATTTAGTACATGAATCACAAGAGATTCAAATGGGAGAAATTGTGAATAGTATCTCCATTGTGTAGAAGAAAAGAAACATACAACATATCACATGGGTGTTACTAAGCTCCAACCACCAAAACTGTCGACCCTGTAGCTAGGGAACTCAGAGAACTGAAGTGCATAAAATGGACAACAAAAAGTATAGTGGAAGGAGACCAAACAATAATTTATAATTATATATTGAAAACAAAAGTATGAAATCACGTATTTTATCGAATTAACACTCATATTGACCCTTAGGCATATCCTAGGAAGAGCCCAGTAACATTGGCGAACAACGAATTTTGAATAGGATCACTAAATTGGACTTAGCTCCAAATATTTTGGGTAGCCGACCTGAACTAAATGAAGGGTGAAGGTAAGTGAGTATCGTCTTTCGCAACTTCGTAAGGAAACAAGTTTCTTGAAAGGGTATCTTCGTACCTGCAGGAGAAGGAAAAAAGTGTAAGTATTTTACCTTACGGAGATGAGTGAGTATAATAATAGTAGCGATAGGAAAGGAGTGAAATTGCTAATTTTGAATAAGTAAATGTTGGTGTACTTAAATCTATGACTGATAAGAAAGGGACATACTTAGATGCGCAATATTACTATAGAATCTGCTGCAAATACAAAAGGAAAAGCAACATAACTTGCAAGAGATAAAGGAGACAGGACAAGAGGACTAGCACGACTTCACGCCATCTCAGGAAAAAAAATTACCCAAGATAATTCGAGTCAACCCTTAATAGAAATCATGTATTTCCCTATCATCAATATTTGAGAATATTATAACTTACATATTGTTTCTTTCTCTCCTCTTCCAACCCGTATGGTCGCCCAAATGACTGGGTTGGCCTTTGTTGCTACCTGTACTGGAAACGTAACAAAAAAAAAAAAGAAATTAGAAACACCTGACATGTTTATGGCCTATTCACAGTAGTAGAAATTAAGTAGGGAGTAGAAAGAGACAAAGGAACAACCTAAGGTGCAAATGGGTAACTCAGCCAAGAAGATGGGTCCTTTGTATGTGCTACACAATAAAAATTAACCGGAAAGAAACCAAAACTAACACTCTTACTAGAGAATTATAGATGAAAACAACCCCTGTGTGAGTAATGTAACTGGGACCGCAAGAACCCCAAAACAATAAGCACTACCACCCAAATGGGGGATGGGAGAGGGTTTGGGCGACACATTTACAACAAACCCCCAAAATTCTGGAAATGTACCATGCATTCTCCGCAAGGAATTGGGGCTGCTAAATAGAGGGGATTTTATTCTGGCACCTCCTGTATAGGAGGAGGGAAACACAAGCATAGTTAGCTCTAAGTGGATATGTTCACAGAACCGTGGAAACACAAACAAGAACGAACCCATTAAATACAATTACCAATAAAATATTACCTTGAGGCTACTTTGAAATAAACTTAAAGGAAGGATCTCTCCCATTGGCTTCACACCTGAAAAAAAAAACCCAAGCACACTGTCATGGACCCTGGAGAGACACCAAAATAGTGAGAAAATATTTTTGAAACATTCACAGAAATACCATAGAGGGAGGGTAGCGAAACTAATCAGAGAAAAAAAAATTACCTGTAAATGCATGGAGGCATGCAAAGTTTGCCTACTTTCATGACCTCTATGCATCCACAAAAGGCCAGATGTTGAGGATTGACACAAAGGGATGTTGCAATGCCACCAGATGCAAAAGGTCACAGTGAAGAGGGCACACTCACAACCGATTAGGGATCAAAAAGGTTTAGGGTTACGTAGGTCAATCCTAGACGTTGATAGCCATCTCTTCATCCTAGTCATTCAAACGTTGCCACAATGGTCACATGCCCTCCATGTGAAGGAGGTAAGTATGGCAGGATCTTATTGCATGGTTGATTTCCCAAGGCAAAGTAGTACAGTTAGTGTTGAAATTAATTATTGGGTTTATGAAAATTGCACAACCATAGTATTAGGGATAAGGTTACTAAGGTATACCTTGTAACAAGATCATGCAATGATAGTGAAAAGACATATATCCTTTAACTAATGAATGAAGAATAAGTTTAGAGGGTTTATGACCAATATATTGTCCATTATAGGAGAACAAGAACATACATGGTGATCATAGTGTTGCTATATATATTATTATATATATATTTATATATTATATTATATTATATATACTCGATAAGAGTGTGAGGATGGTTGAGAGCCAGTTCGGCCTTAATGAACCACCACATAAATAATAAACAGAATTGTATAGACCTGAAAAGTTGAAGTATGGAAGGAAGAATTAATAATTGATGTTTTTTTAATTGAAAGGTAAGAAAGTGACCTTACTATAGCAAAAATGGTCGAGGAGGCTTTGGCCATCACTGAAGGTGAAGACTTGTATGTTGAATTGGGGAAAGGTGTCACGCCAACAACTACTTAATTCATGGATGTTATTAGAAATATTTAGCAGGAATTGGCATATCTAAGGAGCAACAATGAGCGTCTGTTAAAGGCTAGTGAGGAGAAAGAAAGGATGATCAGGGGGCTGACTGAAAATTCTAGCCATAAAACGATGGAACCTGGTATATTGAAAGGAAATAGAAAGGGACACAGAATCAGAGAAATCTGAAAGTGGGGGGATTTTGATAGAACATATCCAAGAATAGAGAAGAGAAAGAAATAAACAAAGCTACAGGGGGAATTTAGGATGTAGAAGTATGGCTACTTAATATGACTAAATATTTTCATGTCTATGAATATGAGAGAAACTTAAAGGCCAGATTGGCCATTTATCAGTTGTAAGGTAAAGCTACCCTTTGGTTGGAGGAAGCTAAAAGCATGCATCTATTGGAGAAACAGACAGTGTCTTGGGAGGAATTATGGAAGCATTTTAAATATCATTACTTAAGTGAACATTATTATGATGACCGCACAAA
>APFE030046181.1:0-12759 GCA_000404065.3 Pinus taeda | reverse complement strand
CGGCTTCTTTAAAAATTAGGGATCTAGGTTTATTTATTCCCAGGTCGATATATACTCTTCTCTCAATAAGCTTTCATTCATATTCTATCTATCTAAATCAGTCCTAATGATGGACCCTCTTTGGGGTTTGAAACATCGACAGAATGAGCACAAAACTGTGGATAATCTGGATCATGCCACTGCAAAAAACTTCCACAGAAGCCTAAAATCTAACGTGAATATAGCCAGCCTTTGAGTGGGAAAGGATCAAGACTCCATGGGAAACTACCCCCTTGTTCCCTTATAAGCAGTTAAAGAAGGAACACATGTATTGGACATTAAAGCAAAGAAATACCTTATATAACATATTAGCCTCACTATATAGTATAGATAAATTGGAAACTCAACCATAATAATTTGAGCACTGAAATTAGAGCTAGCTCCCTCCTCTCCTCATCTAAAAAGAATTTTCTAAAGGGAAACATTACTTCTAAAGGCCTTCCACAAATCCTCTACCTTTCGAGTTAAAAGACATCTAAACTCCATAGCAAATGAAATGGTTAGTTAAGTAGCTCTTGAATCAGAATCCAAGTTATAAATATCGTTAGGAAGTGATAGAGCACAACTATCAATCCAATCCCATGAGTACACCTATGGTGATTAGGAAAGGAGGGGCCATAAAATTCTCCTCAACCTCCAAAAATAAAATAAAATAAAGTTGTAATCCCAGGTGAGTCATATAATCAATGCCTTTAAAGCATCACGATAGATGGCATGGATATCAAATCCCTCAATGATTTAAGGAAACTAGCATTATTAGTTATGTAACAAGACATTGATGAACCTGGAAGGTAGGGAATTTTTCTTCCCTTTCTCATATGATGGAGACCATCTCAGCTAGTATATACATTTGATTCAACATTTCCCTCATCAATATGTATGAGAACTCTCCAAGTCTTCATCACCCTATCCTATTTCGAAAGCTTTGTTAGTCATTCCATTCATTCTTAGTGGTGAATTTCTTGGAGCTTGGCCATTGAACTCTATCTTTTCTTACTCTAGGAATCTCATTGTTTCTAATGGAGAGATGTGTAGCATGCCCCCTATTCAACAACTGTTGGAGGTGTGAGGGAGGTGCATTTTGTGTGAATGTTTTTTCAATGGAATTGTCAATAATGAAAGCCATGCTCTATGAATCCATTAGACAATTAGAGACATAGAGAACCTGAGTCAAGTCTAAGCACGATGAGATGAACAAAGCCAAGGAATGCATCTTTGTTGAAGTTGTTAACCACATTCTAGCTCTTTGTGAATGGGAGAAGTAAACTAGAAATTATTTATCATATTAAGAGGGCATACGAATGAATTAAATGAATATCACTATTTTTTGAGACCTATTTGACCACTTGGAAAATCATGTGAATCTCCCTCCATGGGAAGCACTCTTAGAAAGCTCTGCTAGTCAAAACGCAGAATCGTATCTTGAGAGGAGACCAACACCATCAGCTAGGATGATACATACACAAGGTCAAAATTATTTAAAGTCTCTATTTAATATTATTTTTATTTTTTTTTCTACTTTTATAACAATTTATACATGTAATATTTGGATAAGAACTACACTATGTTTGGATTTCATGATTTTTGGAACACTGCATTTCATGTTTCTATATTTATAGCTCTATACCGAAATGAAATGTATTGAGGTTCTACAGGAAAAACTATAGCCATTTTTCTAATTAATATAAAATTTAAGTTTCTAATTAATATAAAATTTAAGTCCTCATTATCGTTATGAAAAAGAGATTAAGTCATACAAAAAAATTTAACTAAGCTATGTTATGACAATCTAAGGCTAAGTTGATTGTATAGGACATTTTGTCTCTCACAAGATATTACTTTTATGTACCTAATTACTACATGCATTTAATAATCCTATAAACCAACATTGTGAGACTGAACAAAGATCTGCGAGTTTTTTTGAGTTTATCTTAAAATGTCTACTCAATGAAAATTCACCTACAAACTGAAATTCGCTAAATTTGTTGAAACTTACCCAAAACTTAGTGTACCTTGTTGTTTTTTTTGGAACAAAGCAGCATTCATGGTATAACTAATCTAGAAGTCAGAATACACTAAAGGGACAGAAGACAAAAGGAAGATTCTCACCTCAAAGTCTTTGGGACATCACCTAATGCCCCATGTTTAATCACAGGCCAGGTCCCAGCAACAGCAACACTCCACCCTTTAACTTATGTCCAAAAAACCTCAATCATTGCCTAGAAAGAGAAGGAAAGAATCAAGCCTCCATGGGAAACTACCCCCTTCTTCCCTTATAAGCAGTCAAAGCAGGAACACATGTATTGGACATCAAAGCAAGGAAACACCATGTATAACAGATTATCCTCACTATATAGTATAGATAAATTGGAGACTCAACCATAATAATTTGAGCATTGAAACTAGAACTATCTCCCTCCTCTCCTCATCTAGAAAGAATTTTCCAAAGGGAATCATTACTTCTAAATTCCTTGTACAAATCCTCTACCTTTCGAGTTAAAAGACATTTAAACTCCATAGAAAAGGAAATGGTTAATCAAGGAGCTCTTGAATTAGAATCCAAGCTATATATTTGGATAGGAAGTGACAGAGAACAACTATCAATCCAATCCCACGAGCACACCTACGGTGATTTGGAAAGGAGGGACCACAAAAATCTTCTCAGCCTCCAAAAATCAAATCAAAGCAAGTTTTAATCCCAGCTAAGTCATATAAGAAATGTCTTTAAAGCATCAAGATAGATTTATCAAATCCCTCAATGACACTAGCATTATTAGTTATGCAACAAGACATTTATGGAGCTGAAAGGTAGAGAAAGTTTCTTCCCTTTCTCATATGACGAAGACCATCTCACCCATTATAGACATTCAATTCAACATTTCCTTCATCAATATATACAAGAAACCTCCAAGTCGTCATCACCCTGTCCTCTTTCGAAAGCTTTGTTAGTCATTCCCTTCCTTCTTAGTGGTGAATTTCTTGGCACTTGGCCACTAAAAGCTTCCTTTTCCTACTCTGGGCATCTCATTATTTCTAACGGAGAGTTGTGTAGCATGCCCCCTACCTAAGAATTGTTGGAGGTGTGAGTGAGGTACATCATATGTGAATGATTGTTCAATGGGATTTTCAATCATGAAAGCCAACCTTTGTGAATCCATTAGGCAATTAGAGACATAGAGAACTTGAGTCAATTCTAAGCACGATGAGATGAACAAAGCCAAGGAATGCATCTCTGTTGAAGTTGCTATCCACATTTAAGCTCTTTGTGAACGGGAGAAGTAATCTAGAAATGCTTTATCATATTAAGAGGGAATATGAATGAATTAAATGAATATCTCTATTTTTTTAGACCTATTTGACCACTTGGAAAATCATGTGAATCTCCCTCCATGGGAAGCACTCTTAGAAAGCTCTGCTAGTCAAAACACAAAATCATATCTTGAGAGGAGACCAACACCACCAGCGAGGATGACACATACACAAGGTCAAAATGATTTAAAGTATCTAGTTAATATTCTTTTTATTTATGTTTGCTACTTTTATAATAGTTTATACCTATAATCTTTGGAGAATAACTACACTATATTTGGATTTCATCATTTTTGGAACATTGCATTTCCTGTTTTATATATTTATAGCTCTATACCGAAATGAAATGTCTTGAGGTTCTACAGGAAAAACTATAGCCAATTTTCTAATTAATATAAAATTTAAGTCCTCATTATCGTTATAAAAAAAGAGACTAATTCATACAAAAAAAATTAATTGAGCTATGTTATGACAATTTAAGTTGATTATATAGGACATTTTGTCTCTCACAAGACATTACTTTTATCTACCTAATTACTACATGCATTTAATAATCGTATAAACCAATGTTGTGAGACTCAACAAAGATCTGCGAGTTTTTCCGAGTTTATCTTAAAATATCTACTCAATGAAAACTCACCTACAAACTGAAATTCACTAAATTTGGTGAAACTTAGTTAAAACTCAACATACCCTGTTGTTTTTTTTAGAACAAAATTTCTTTTATTTTGAGCTTTTTTTTCCTATTATCAAGTTTTTTCAAGTCCTAAGCTGGCTAAGTTTCAGCAAGTCCAAGTCTCACAACCTTGATATAAACAGAATAGAATTCATAACTAGTCCTAATCTAAGGAACAATTAACTTTATCGATTCTTGTAGTTCACCAATAATACAGAGTTCAGTACAAAGAGCATAAAATGTTTCTATTACAAGTTGTGGTTCACAATACAGATTGAACTATTGAATCCTTACAAAGTTCAATACAAAGAACAAAAATTGTTTCTCTTACATGGCATTGCTTCCAATAACATAATATGCACAGTCTTTGTCATTTTGGTTCACAATACAGATTGAACTATCGAATTCTCAATACTATTCATTTCATTTTTACTAGTTAGTGACTTATTTACAATTTGGGGTTTCATTTTAGTATTAATTTGAAGACAAGGAAATTTCAACTCATAGAAGGGGAAATACAACTAGTGATAGTATGCATGGATTTTCAATGTTTGCGAATAAAATACAATATTGTTGTTGCATTGGTTTTCATTGAATTTTGATTTTCCAGTGATGAAGATAGAGGATTAGACATAGCTCTATTTTTACTTTTATTAGGCACCCATGCTCTCATTGTGGCTTGGGAGGTCCACAACGAACACTATCAAATTTTTTATCATCACAATATATCCATTTAAGATTCAATGATAACAATCCCATGAAACCAAGGCAGTCAAAACCATTAGCACGGAAACCTTACATTGATTGATTGCACCAAGATAATCAAGGTGAATTCTACAACCCACGTGAAGGTGAGGATGCACTCCGTTACACCTAACCCTGATCTAACATCACCCAAAGGTTGTGAAGCTTTGGATGCATATCTTCAGTTCAGACAAATGGGTGACGTATCAAATATTGGAACTCGACATATGCAACCTTAAGGTGCATATCATATCTGGGTTAAGATAGGTTTGGTCTAGTTCATGCAAATGCAAAAAATAACTCATTTTCCCAATTAGGATGCATCGTCCATTGATGTTAGGTCCTATCAGGATCTCTCCTGTTGTAGAACTCATGCCTTTTTGTAAAACCACCATGCATTTTCCTTTTTAGCTTTTTGTTTCAGACAAATGGACATATATGGACATTAACAAAATAAAATATACTTGCTTATTATAGATTTTGAAAAAGATATTGAATAGATACCAAAGCCTAAAGATAGATCCCAACACCAAAGTCTTCATAAGATTTTTTTTTTTCACATCATTATCTCCCTCATCTACTGGTATGGCCCCATCATTGTGTGTTGCACTTGTTCTTCCACAAACATATCTTGCGGTGTCCTTATGATAAATTTCATAGCTGGAAATCAAAGCCAAGAGTGATCAATGTCTCAATCCAACCCTTGGATAAGGGAAAGTGGAGATCTTGGGCCCGTAATTTAGATTTGGGTGAGTAGGAACATTAGATAGTAAGATGATGGGCCGTGACAAAGGGCTAGACTTGATGGATCCACCCCAATATGCAATCACCCTCCCAGTGGGGCTTAGAGAAGTAGTACATTGCATTTTCACTGGTTGTACTAAAAAAGGCCACAACACTAGGCTAACAACAACAGATGAATTAAACAATCTTTTAGTGGAAATGATTTTGGGGGAAATAAACATGTAACACTCCCACCTCCCAGCTTTGTAGTGAACTTAAGTTCATTAATTCAATCATTTGTATCTTAGTTTGGAGTGAATTAATGTTTATGCTACAGAAAATGACAAGCCAACTAGAAGGAAATAGTGTAGCAAGCAACCCACCAAAACAATGAACCCACTCGCTCTTATGCACAACTCCAATCCCACCTAACGTAAGAGAAAGTATTAAACATAGTGTCATACCATAATGAGATACATGACAACCCCACTACCTTGGTTGTATTGGTGAAGCCAAGTCATCGTACACTCTTACCTAAATTGGTTCAACTTTGGTTTTTCAACCCTCCAAGTTAGCATGGCCTGTAACGGGTGCCCGTTGGCATTGGTACCAACTCAAGCCCCTGACATCCTCCCCCACTTTAAAAAGGCTTTCGCCCTAACAATACCATCTTGGAAAACTCCATCAATAAGAGGAAATGTCGCAAAGTGCTACCAGCTCCAATGTCAATCGTTCATGGTACATGAACTCCTTGCCTTTACTACATGAACATAAAGCAAGGCTCATGACTCTATGTGGGTAAGACTCCTCAATCCTCAATCTCATGGTTATTAACCACAATTTTTCGCAATCCTCCACACTACCCCATCTCATGGAAGGTTGCTCCCTCCAAATTATTAGCTGCACGGTTTGGTTGCAACTCATGTCATGCCAATCCACTGTATTTTGTCACCATGTGAACTTGTTGCTACCATATCCCAACTCAACTTTTTCATGCCTCTATGCACTACATTCCCTCATGTCCTAGACTAGTCAAGTGATCAGTCCAACCATCCGTCCAAATCATGAGAATGCACCTCCTCATGCCTTCGTTAGTCATTTCTCCAACATTCTATCACATCTTCAACTCAATCAATAATTATTCCCATCAATCCTTTAACCAACGCTCAACATGACATATACAGGTCCATGAAGAAAACTCCATCTCATTTGCGATATTCTACCCATCAATGTTGTGAAAGGGGAAAATATTCACTTGCCTCGTCGTCTTGTCTATGTGTTTCCCACAGTTATAGACCAACAAGCTCCATGTCTGTTAAAAATGGCTAAGTCTCTCAATCCATGCCTAAGTGCTTCCCACCAAGACACCTCCATTGCTACAACCACCATCGAACTCCAAGGTGTCTCGCCTTTATTTCATCCTCATTATTGAGTAATGAGCCTAGGTATTGCAACAATAATGCTACAACTCTCAAGGCTACCAGCTTTACTTGACAACCTGGGGTTCGTACAAACTTGGAGGTGACAATGCTATATGCACAAGTAGAAGTGAAGGTCATGTCTATTGTCACTTTTTGTCTGGCAAGAGACCCCAGGGGTTCCAAGCCAAACTTCTATAGGGTCAGAAGAAGCTTAGTTCGTTTATGGAAAGAGAGAAAACCTTATTCTAAGAGAGACCTACTCTACTGCAGAAATGAGGAAAACAACACAAAATGCTAAACTTACACCATAACCTAACTAACCAATTAAACAACTATGTTAAGTAGAATTGCTAAATTAACACTAACCTAATGCTAATTATCTAAGTTGCAGAAGTAAAAGCATCAAAACTAGACTAAGGGGTAAGCAACGGAAACTAAGCTAAGTCTATGTTTAAGCAAAAGAGCAGTCATAGGACGAAATTGGCGAAAGAAGGATATGAGGGAGCAACAATTCATGAGAACCGTTGGATCAGTTGAGTGAAAGGAAAATGAACGGCTGAGATTAGATCGTAGGAGGGTACATAGATAAATGGGCGAATAGGGTTAACTGGAGATGGACGGCTAAGATTATATCACAGAGGGATGGACGGACAGGATTAATCAGTAGATGGATGGCGGAGATTAGATCGCAACAAAAAGTAACGCGAAGAAATGGTAGTGGGTTTGCGAAGGTGGTAAGTTGTATATCGTGCACCCTCAAACCTATAAGTGGTTTTCTAAAATTTTGTGCAATTAGCCTAACTAGGTGACATGTAGCACGGAGAAACCACTCTCATCGCATGCCCTCGGGCGGATAATGATTGGACAGAAATCCACATGATATCACGCAATAGCCGTCGAATCTAGCGAGGTAGATCAACAGTGGATATTTGACTGAGCTAGTTGGCAAGAGGGTGCGCGATAGCCATCGAATCTAACGAAGCAGATCAACAGTGTGGATTTAAAGTGCAAAAAGTTTGCGTTAAAAGTGAATCGGGCAGTGATTGGGAAGTTTTTTTGGTGATCAGATAGGGATTGGGAAGGTTTGTTGGTGATCAAATGACGAGGAAGCGATGTAGGAGGAACATGTTGGAGGAAGTTTCAAAAAAAATGACAAATAAAACCAATAGAGGTGAACAAACAACTGTATTAAACAACGAACTCCAGAGCTCATGTGAGAACCAAAAACTGTGTTTCTGGGGTTGCTGAAGGGTCTCTTCCTCAAATCATGGTCCCAAAGGGAGGAGATAAGGCTGAGACACCTACGCACAACCTGATAGTAATCTTTTCCTCTAACTAACTTGTGAATAAAAAAACACAAATGGAAGTAAACTTAAAACCAATGCAGCTACCGAAGCAAATGAGCAGAAACAGGAAGTTGTTCAAACAAATGAACATAACAAAAAAACTACTTGAGCAAATGAATCAGAACTAGAAAACTACTTGAGCAAATGAATTAGAAAACCATGAAACTACTTAAGCAGATAAATAGAACAGAACTCTATGCTAGAAAATATGTACAATAAAGAGGAGTTATGGCTACTTGGGTCGGGCCCTAACCCAAGAGCTTCAACCCTTGAAGTTAACTCAGAGTTGGCTTAAACAGAACTCATTCTTATTATAAATCATGGATTATAGAACAAACAATCACAAGTCTCTTGCAACTCAGAAATAAAATAGATTTTTTACAAATGAAGTTTGAATCCTAATGAGGTCCTAAGCCTCTCTATTTACACATATGAAGGCTCTAACAACTTCCTTCCCATTAGGGAGGCCTAGCTCCCAACTTAAGATAAATTGTTTTCTATCCTTTTCACATGCTTGGTTGTCTTTTAGTCTTCAAAGTGATGGCTATGTGCACTCTGAGATGATGGTAGAATATTCGAATGGAGGGGTAGTAAATGAGGAGGATTTACCACCCTTGTCCCATTTGAGTCTTTTCCAAGGTCTTTGCAATATTTCTTTGTTTTTATCCTTTATACCTTCATTTTTCCTTTCTTTTAGCCCTTGATTTCTGCATTACATGCACACTATACCACAAAGCCAAATATCCAACTCTAACTCATTTCGTAAACAAAATATAATCATAAGTATGAAATAAGTTGTGAGAATAAGGCCCATATAATTACTCAATTATGAGGCTCATAACCTTTACCGCACGAACCTCAATCAATGCTCATGACTCTATGTGGATAAGATTCCTCAATCCTCAATCTCATGGTTATCAACCATAATTCATCGTAATCCTCCACACTGCCCCATCTCACAGAAGGTTGCTCCCTCCAAATTAGATGCATGGTTTGGTCGCAACTCATGTCATGCCAATCCACTGTATGTTGTCACCATGTGAACTTTTTTCTACCATATCCCAACTCAACTCCGTCATGCATCTATGCACTACATTTCCTCATGCCTTATACTAGTCAAGTGATCAGTCCAACCATCCATCCAAATCATGAAAATGCACCTCCTCATGCCTTCGTTAGTCATTTATCCAACATTCTATCACATCTTCAACTCAATCAATAATTATTCCCATCAATCCTTTAACCAATGCTCAGCATGCCATATACAGGTCCATGAAGAAAACTCCATCTCATTTGCGATATTCTACCCATCAATGTAGTGAAAGGGGAAAATATTCACTTGCCTCATCGTCTTGTCTATGTGTTTCGCATGGTCATAAACCAATAGGCTCCATGTCCATCAAAAATGGCTAAGTCTCATTGACTCAATCCATGCCTAAGTGCTTCCCAGCAAGGCACCTCCATCACTAAAACACCATCCAACTCCAAGGTGTCTCGCCTCTATCACATCCATCAAGTCACTCCTCACGAACACATCCCATACTATGCCCAAGGTATGAATCCCATGCCGCATCAAAGTCAAGTGAAAATTGACCTCAGTTTCTCACAAATTTGATATTCCAAGACCACCATCATATGATGTATTCAATGGCTGAAACTCTCTTCAATTCGTCGTAAGGTCCTACAAACCATCTTCATCCAAAAATTCATCCAAGCGAACTTATCATGGTCACAAGACTGATCGCAAGTTGCCTCTACCTTCTTCATCCATGAACGCTCTTATAAGCTGCCCATGTCTCCTCCAAAAACAACCATGGCTTTGTTTCTTGGATGTGCCCAATGTCCCCATTAGTCCATTTGCAAAACATCTCCATGTGGCATCAACAAGTCCATAATGCACAACATCCTTACTTTGGCACTTTTCTTGATGTCCGTATGTGATATCTCTACAAGTGGTCTTGCTTGATGTCCTTGCACGAAATCTTCCATGTTCCCTTCTTCCACGACTTCAGTTGCCTAACTTGTCCACATCAGTAGACCCAACGCAACATTAGTCCTCGCATCCTTGCCTTTAGTCAAGTTAGAGCCCTCAGTCACCCTACCCTCATATCGTTATCGCATGCCCCTTCCTTCATCGTTGTCTCTCTGACTAAAGGTTCATCAAAGACTGCATCTTGGGCTCAATGAAACTGCAATGAAGAAGTCCACCCAAGTATCTGTATATCACTTCAGTTCGGTGTGCCCTTCCTTTATTTTTTCCATGAGTCATGTCGGTAACTTATCCAAATCTCCTCTCAGTTAATCACGATTCACTCATCACATAATTCATCATGTTCCACCCTTGTCTCGAGCATTTACACCTTCTAATCTAAGGTCACATATTGCCCAAACAAGTCCTGCAACAATCAAAATCATCCATTGCATAACTGAATGAAAACATACCTCAACCTTCCAAGTGAAAGCCATCCATTGTATCTTACTCTCAATTAGCATAAAGGGAACCATCATATGACTTCCATCAATAGATTCATCTCCCTTCCAAACCTACAATATGCACGAATCTGGTCCAACTTCGACAAGCTTAATCATGCCAAGTCATTCCTCTTTCACTGGCAAGGTTGCAACACTTGTTTCTTCTTCATATTTGTCCTCATAGTCAATTGCTTCCTCCAATGGCTACGACATGCCCAAATCTAGTTCAAATGTGGTATGCATCTTCCCACCAATCTCTTCCTCTTTTGGTTACTCATTCACAACACTTACCTCAGACTTGATCATTAGAACATCCTCTTCTTTGGTATGGTCAACAACGAAAACCTATTCAACTAAAAAATTTTCTCCAAAAGTACCTACTTTTATTTTGCGATGAATATTTCTTCTTACTTCATCCTACTCCACTTTCAATTCTTCCATTTCTTTGTATAAACACTCCACACTTTCCCCAATGCAGAAGAGTCCACTCTTGTTCAGGTCGGTCATCCATTCTTTATCTAATACCCGAAGGGCCTCCCTCATCGTACACAATGTCGTTTTCCCGTTTATGATTCTTTATTCAAGTTCTTCAATATTTTGATGACATCTTCCAATGGTAGGGGCCATCATGCCAATGCCTTTAACTTCTGCTAAGTACCTGTTACCCACCACTTCATGGGTGATATCCCCAAGAGAAAGTTTTCTCCATGATGAACCTCAGTTGACAGCCAAAAGCCCCTTGTAGCATCCTACTAGCTCGTTGTGCCATTTCTATGCTACCTAAGCCAGCCACATGGTCCCCCACCCACCTGTATTGATCGTATGTTTGAAGGTGGGCCTCTCGAATCAAAAGGTATGTCTTGTCATTTGGTAATTGAGTATTGGGTTTACTTATCATGGATACATCTAGGTATGGATTGATGGGGCCAATCGGCAAAAGGGTATGCTTAGTTTGTGCTCTTGTCCCTTTGATCTCTTTTGGATTTTACCCTTCAATCTTAGTCTCGTGGGATCTTCTTTATTGACCATTTGGTTCTAGGGTGGTACTACTTGGGAAACCTTGACTTTGGGTGTGTAGTCCCTCTCATTTATCTGCATATATTACTCCCCTTCCACTCACTACACCCCATTCAACACTTCTCCCACCTGGGTACACATCTCCATTTTGGGTCCACATAGGGTCAGCCTTTTTATCCCCTTGCCCCTACCTTGGGTCAAGCCTGGAATGATGCCCCAAAGGTTGAAGAAGTTAAAAGAAAAAGAAAAAAGAATAGTTGGCCAAATTTAACAGGAAATTGTACCACAAAATGCGAAGTTTGTCTGCACATCGACTTCCCAAAAACCCAAAAAATTTGGCCTAAAACAAAGACCAACAATTTTTCCTAGTTGTGTTGCCTCACTGGGCGAGCCCCACCTTGCTTGTGCCCTTTCTGCTGTACCCTTTTTCCCTTGAATTAACTTTTGATTTTCTACAATATCACAAACTTCGCGTCGTGCGATATGGCAACTCTGCTCAATTTGTGATATGCAGCTCAACCTGTTCTGCAATATACTTTGTTGACTTGCTTCTTCCCCCCTTGGCCGAGCTCTTCACTTATATTTATACACCCTCTACTAAGTTGATTTATGTTTGGTTGGCACCCCTTCAATATTTGAGTCGACCCATACTTTGTTGTTGGACACCTTCCATAGTTGGGTGTGCCCCGAGCCGTCCTACCCATGGGCGAGTGGGTGCCCCTAGTTGGGCAAGCACACCCCTACCTGGGCACTCACCTTCACATCACCCACATTGGTCTCTCCCTTAAGTTTCACGATACCTCCTCGTCTATCATTTGCTTGTCATTCACTCCATGTCATTCTCGCTTGTTCCACCTATCACGTCATGTTGCCTGCCCGCTATGCTTTGTTGTTTCATCGAACTGTCGTAGCACCCAGGCACCCCTAGGTGTGGGTGCACCCGTGGGAATGGGTACACAATCCATTCACTATAAGTTTGTGATGCATGCCCCTTGCCCAAGTTGCGTCGGTG
>APFE030046177.1:20397-39480 GCA_000404065.3 Pinus taeda | reverse complement strand
AATTATAGAATATGTAAATGATGATGAATTAGTCCTTAGCTCACCTAGAGTGGTGTTGGAGGTTAATGAAAAGGGGTATTTTTTTACAAAACTATGAGGGATATAGTGGAATAAACTAGGTGTACTTTGCACTTACAATACAAAAATCATTTTAATGATTCCAAGAACCAAATTATATCTAAACTACGAGAAGCATTTCCAGAGAAATGGTCAATGAGACCTGTTAGACTCGCAATAGAAAAAAATACAACAACAAAAATAATCATTCAAAGGGTGATATTCCTAATTAAAATGATTTTTTAGAATTATATGTATATATTACTTCAAACCATTCATTAATTAATATCAATTTCATTATATTTAGTTTTCATATATCAATATAAAAATAGTTCTTACATTTTTGAGGAAGATTATGAAAATCCCAAACGATGAATGGGATGATATGAGAAAAATGCAAGTAGGAATGTCCAAAAAAGTGTACAAGGAGATGATAAAAGTAATGAACACAATTACATCACAGGAGGAGCCATTTCAACAACAAAGTGCTTCAAATGTATGTAATCATGATTGGATTTGTACATATAAACAAATAATTTAGTGTTAAATATTAATTTTCAAGTATTTTCTTGCAGAAAAGAAAACAAAATGGAACTCATGTAGCACATAAAACATGATGACAAGGAAGAAAAGGGTTGATATCAAAGTTTGTGAGTAATTGTTAATAGTTCCTTATAACAACCCGAGGTTTCACTTTGGTATATTTTAAGTTGTTTTACAACAACAATCATTGAATGTCTTCAAATAGGTGCTAACATACAAAGAATATCCATCAAAAGAATTGATTGACATTGGGTTAAATATGGGTTGTAGTATATGTTGGCATATCAAAAATTGTAAATGTTTATGTTCTTTTACTTCTTTGAGTTTATAATTAATAAAACAAAAAAAATCCTCCATATTAAATTTATGATTTATAATGGGGTATGAAACTTGTAGGAAACAAAGTATGGAACTACGCCAACAAAAGAGTTGTTGCGACAAGGCATGAGACTTAACCATGTGTACAGTTCATGAATCACTTTTTGCTATGGTACATTTCTATTCGATTTACACTGATGTATATTATTTATTTCAATTTTCATTATTCTCACCAATGTAATACACTCATTACACATTATCTTTATGTTTGCAAATGGAATAAGATCATGAAGGCAAAAACAATTGATGCAATCAACAAAAAAATTATCCAAATAACCAAAGTCATGGAAGTATATCGAGCACTAACAATAGTTCCAATGAAGAATAATAACCTATTTGGGTATTGATGCAAGTTGTTGTATTTTTTGAAATAATTTTCTGTGAAAATACGACATTTTGTTTAATGCAATAGAAATAATGTCCCAATTGAAAGATAAGAGGTTACCAATCACATCCCATTTTTCATGCCAAAGAACCTCATATTGATATACTATAAAATACACTTTAATTTATTCTATTATGTTATCCAATGTCAGTGTGAAATGTTACATCACTCATTAAATATATGGATGATTAAATATTATAATGAAGAAATGTGAAAACTGATAATATAACAAATTAATCCAAACATCATATACAAATGCACTAATAAAAATTTTAATTTATATTAACATTTTAGTAATATATATGTTTATTTTTGAATGAATAATAGATTTTTAAAATCATAATAATTGCACTGTCATAGGTCGACGTTTCCAAAAAAAAAGAAAATCTCATACAAAAAACCAGTGTGTTAATAACATAAACATACACTGGTCGGTTATGATATATAAAAGAATTGTTACAACATATTTTTTGCATGATCGATGCCTTTTATAACGAAAACACTAGGGTGTTTAATTCTTGAAGTACTGGTATTGTTTGCAATTAATGCCATGGTACATTGTAATTCTTAAAGCACATGTTCTTTCATATTACTAACACCCTGATGCTACAAAAAATTATTTCCAGCCCTAGTGCATTATTAAAATTAATAGCACTGACTCTTTTATATCAGTAGCGGATTGATGCTTCTATACAAATCATACGCATCGACACTACGACTTTAAATAAAAGGATCGAGTCTACAATATTTTTTCCTACCCTAACGTCATACCTAAAAAGAACGCCTCGAGGAATTTTTTTAATATATATGCACTAGAAAAGTATACATTTCCGGAACCATTTTTCTTTACATTCAACACCTCATTGCTTTTATTTATGTATGCAACCTTGGTGCTTTTATATATTTAGTGCATCGGTGCTATTTTTCCATGAGGTGCGCTACTAAAAAACATCTGCTAAAACCTCTTGACACCCATATTTTTTCAGTTGTGATGAAGTTCCAATATAATCTCTGCTAAAATATCTGATACTGCAAACAAATGTTTTAGGGGACTTATTTTTGACAATTGTTTCTAATTTTATATACACTAAAAACCTCCATTATAAGTTTTGCTAGAAGGTATTTTCCTTGTAGTGCAAGTTGAATGAGGGGAAAAACATTACATTGGGAGCCACTTATGGTTTATTATTGGCTATGGAAATTAGCATTGACATTGGAAAAGGAAAGAGGAAATAAATGCCAATTTAATACAAGAAATAAAAGAAAATAGGATAAAAGGAAGATGAAGAGACATGAATATGCATGCGAGGGAAAATCAAGGAAAAGGAAAAGAAAGAGGAGAGATAACATTCACACACACTCTTGGACATTCTAGCATTCACTTGGAGAAGAAGAGAGAAAGAGAGATAAAAGGAAAGGGGGCAAGAAAAGCAAGGGAGCACAAGAGGAAGTTTGGAAAACAACAAGTAAGGGCAGAAAATAGCTATTGATTTGTAGGTAACAATGTGCATGTGTGATTTAGCATGCTGGGATATGATGCATGGTCTATGAATTAGTTTATTTGTCATGTTTATTATCATTGGCATGGTATTTTCTTGGATTTATAGTGATATACAACCTTTCCTTTTCCATTTCTTGGACAACCATGATGTAGTGGGTTGCCCGTTTTGGTTAAGCTTTGGATTGCAGGTAGATTTTGGCTCCTAGTTGAGGTGGTCTCGGGAAAATTCCCAAGGGTTGAGAGTGGAGATGGTTTTCTCCTAAAAATCTAAACATGTGGGTGGATACAAAAAATTCCTCTGGATATGGTGAAGAAAGTCTGAGGCATCCAAGCTTATTTTGGTTTTGGTGATTTCTAGATCAATTTAGGTGAAATCACTATGGTTGAGGGTAGATGCAGTTTAACGACTGAATTCCCTAGTTGGTCTTGTTTGGGTTTATCCCATGTAATCCCACATTCATGCTTGGAATATGGCATGAAGAAAGATTTGGTTCAGCCTAATCTATGGTCGGGTGGTACATGGAAGCCCCTCACTTGGTTGGCTTTATGCATATGTTATTATGTGATTTCTTATTGATATCAATGAGTACATGTATTGGTTATTGTGTTGATTTTATGATAAGTTTGTCATAGACTAATTTTGGTTAAATTTTGGTTACAATCATGGTGCATTCTTATTGTATGATGTTCTCTCGTTATGGATCTTATTCATGGTTTGATAAGCTATTGAATGGTTATCTAAATGCATGAGCTAACTAGCATTTGATGCATCTAGCTTGGGAGTGTAGTGAGACTTGTTGATGATTCTATGATGAAACTAAGGAAATGGTGAACAAATATGCATTCATGACCTATAGCTACAATGTTTACCATGGGTTTCTCTAAATGTTTATCATGTGTTTGGAAAGTTTGGGAAAGATTTGAGCTTAAGTGTAGGTTATGTAGACTTGTGATTATCTTTAGACTTAATCTTAGAAATTTATAGGAAGTTATAGGCAGTCACCTGTAGGGTAGCCCTGAAATTATGGCACTGAATCCACGGGTGCAGGCACAAAACTGGATATTCTTGGTTGTAGTCACACGATGGACGTCTTGTGTGTTCAGCTAGAGCCTTCTGGCTAAATGGGCTAGACTGTATGCATGTGGCCAGGCTGCAAAGCTTAGTAAAATATAGTTCCATCTTAGGGTAAGATCATCAATGGATGTTGTCTAACATCTAGGTGATCAGGTGTCCCTAGGAGGTTGTAGTAAGTTTCAGGGTTGTAGGGCCACTTCTATAACTGGAACTTGGATGTTGGGTCATGCATAATAACTCTCGTCTTATGTTTACCTTAGTGAGCTTGTAAAAGTGCGTAAATTTGGGGTGGGGTGTTACAACTATGGTTGGCTTAATAAACCTAGTAAACATAGATCTACCTAGTAAACCTAGGTCACCCTTAAACTCAAGTCAACCTATTAATCTTAATAAACCTAGGCCAACCTAGTAAACCTAAGTCAACCTAGTAAGCCTAGGTTAACCTATTAAATCTAGTAAACTATTCTCAACTTAGTAAACCTAGTTCAGTTTAGTAAATTTAATAAAACTAGTCAATGTAGGTCAACCTAATAAACCTATGTTAACCAAGTAAACCTATCTCAATCTAGTAAAAATAGGCCAACCAAGTAAACCTAGTTGACCATCGTTAACCATATTTATGGTGGTTGAATTAATAAACCTAGTGAACATAGATATACCTTGTAAACCTAAGTCAACCTATTAAAATTAATAAACCTAGGCCAACCTAGTAAACCCACGTCAACCTAGTAAACCTAATTTGACCTAGTCAATATAGTAAACTCAATAAACTTAGGTCAACCTAATAAGCCTAGTAAACCTAATAGAGCGAGTAAACATAGGTCAACCTAGTAAATCTAGTCAACTTAGTTGACCTACTAAACCTTCTAAACCAATTCAACCAAGGTCAACCTAGAAAACCCATCCAACCTAGTAAATGTACTAAACCTATTAAACATAAGTCAACCACGTTAACCACAGGTCAACTGAATAAGCTTCTGTCAACCTAATAAAAACTATTAAACATATGTTAACATGTAGTCGACCTAAGTCAATCTAGTAAACCCGGTAAACCATTGTTAAGCGAGTAAACCTCGGTCAACCTAGTAAACCAGGTAAACCTAGTAAATGTAGCTCAACCTAATCAACCTAGATCAACCTAGTAAACCCAGTAAAAGTAATAAAAATTATTCAACCCAATAAACATTATTATTTCAACCTAGTAAACCTAAGTCAACTTAGTAAATCTAGGTCAATCTAATAAATCTATTAAACCTAGTAAAATTAGGTCAAACCTATAAACCTAGGTCAACCTAGTAAACCTAGTAAGCCTAAAAAACCTAATAAACCAAGGTTACCTTATAATACCTAGGTCACCATAACCAAGTTATTAAAGCTAGGTTACCTAGTAAATTTAGGTCAACCTAGTAAACCTAGGACAATCTTGTAAGTCTAGTAAACCTAGGTCAACCTAGTAAGTCTAGTAAACCTAGGTTAAGGTAAACCTAGTTTGATTATGGTTTACTATGGTTTATTAATGTGGTTTCCACATTATGGAATTATTTATTTTTCATATTGTTGTGACGTAATTTTTTGTTTGTCAAATTACAAAATTGTTTCTTGTTCATCACATTGGTTTTCATTGTGTAAAATTATTTATTGTTCATCATATTGTGATTTTGTTTTATGTTTACCACATTGGTAACAATATTAATTTTAATTCTCATGGTGACTCTAATTCACCATGGCACATGTTATCAACTGGATTGAACCTCAAGCTAAAAGAAGGCAATGTTAGGGTAACCACAAACCACGCTTAGCCAAGTAGCAAGCCCTACTAGGTCAGGAGAGGACTCTCTCCGTAAGGATCTCAGCCAAGATGACTGGATCAAGAAAAAGATATTAGGATAGGTATAGTAGCACAAGGTTTTATTTGATTTTGAAGGGGTTTTGCTGGATCAGGAGGAGCTGGACAATTAGGGCTAGGGAATTAGGTCAAAATTGCAGGGTGTTCAATGGGGTAAGGTAGGCTTAAGGTTTAGCACTCTAGGGCTTGATGGGTGAGGTGTTTTAAGAATGTTGAGAAGCTAGGAAGAGCATGTGATTACCATGGATCCTTCCTAGACTATAGAAAACATATAATGGTGAATATCTCCCCAAAGCAGAGCAATGATGTAATGAATTCTGCCTATCAACTTGAAAGCATTCACTTAGAAGCAATGAAATGATTAACGAAATACACAAAACATATTAACATATTATCACAAGAGAAGAAAATGAACTAAAACCCATACCACATGGATCCCAAAAAAATAGCTACAATTTTTATTAATCTCCTGCTAAACTGCTACAAAATGATGTATAATCAAGGCATAAGCATCCAACTGAGTCCAACCCTTTACAATGAGAAAGAAGAAGAAGATATAGGCATTTCTTCAACCTCCTCCCATCCGAAGGGGTCGAATCCCTAAGATGAGGAGCTAATCTAACCAACACTATACAAGAAACATGAATATAGGCATCTTAACAACTTGCCTCTAAAAGTGAAAAATGGATTCATTTGAGCCCAAATTGACTTTTAATCTAATGAATCTACCCTCTACTACTAATTATCCATCGTATTTACAAGACAAGTCATAATTTACAATATTAAAACATCCTCCATGAGAGAAAATCCATGAACACAGTCAAAACACAGAAAAATAGCCATCCTGTGCAAAATTTGCCCTACGCGCAGCGTCATCAGCCCAACGCATAGCACCATTTTCAGGTACTTTTTGGAGGCCTTCTCGGCATCCAAATTGATCTCATGATAGCTCATTGGAAAATTCTTCAAGCATACTTTCCAAAACACTTGTAATATCTTCATTTGAAGCTCATTTGACCCCTCAAAAGTTGATTCTCCCAAGACTGCTTCAATGTGTCCAAAAAGTGGCAGAAAGGTCATTTTTAGGGTGTTTTTTGACTTTTTGGTGGACAAATTTTGCCGAAAAAACTTAGCAAATCCCTAGGGTGCATGTGCGCATCACTCTGAATCCAAAAATGCAAGCCATTTGTGCATTGGGTTCCCCTAGGAAAAGCACAGCTCCAGTGGCGCTACACGTTGAGCCAGATTTTTTGTGTGTGCAATTTCTAAAATTTGCAAAACACAAAATCTTCTCCAAACCTAACCAAAATTGGTGAGAAGCACCATCATCAAGCATCTTGATGAGCTAAGGAATCTTTAGCAAGAAACATAAGCCTATCCTCCTCTTTTTTTCCCTTTAGAACTTGCCTTAGCCTAGCTTTCATCTTTTTGACCCTCATGTTGCAAATTTTGTTTTGGGTCCTGTAATGGTAGGCCATGTGCCTTCTCATCTGTTTGTCCCTATTTCCCTTCTGCAATAGCTTCTCTAGATGAAAATTGACTCTCTCAAGCCAAGTCTCTCTATCATCCTTAATGTCCTTCTCAATAGGAGTCAAAGTGACCTGTGCCTCCTTGTTACCTTGTCATTTTACCTTGAGAAGTTCTAGCTCCATGAGGATAGGCTTGTCACTCAACTGCTTGTTCTCTTATTCCAAATATGTGATGACATACATGGCTCTCTCCAAATTTTCCATCAATGCTTGGACTTGAGCCTCCTTTTCCTGTATGATGATGTCCTTTATTGTTTCTTCATCCTAAGCCTCTAAGCCAATTATTTCCATGCCATGATGAGTATAATGTTGCTCCAACTCATCATGCTCTGTCAAATCAAAGTCTCTCTCTTTCTCCTCATCATCAAAACTTTCCTCTGGCATCTTTTCTTTCCCTTTGTGCAGCTGCTGCACCCGTACCTGTTGTGTTGATGAAGAAGGCAAAGCCCCTTCCACATCCTGTGGAGCTAGCATTTCCCAATGAGTTCATGAATAAGGAAAGGTCCCTTCCACATCCTATGGAGAAAACACTTGCCTTTCAGCTGCAAACAATCTCCTTGTGCCCCTCTGATATGTCATGTAAGTCCTGAGCACCTCGGTAGCTCTAGTCTCTTTGGCCTTCTCATCTGTCTTCACCTAAGCACTACTAGAAAGTCCCCCTGATTCTTGGGACACTGGTGGTGGAATTTGAGGATCCATGAAGATGTCATGAGCAATAAATGTCTACCAAGAGATGTTGAGGAGGCTAAGATAATGAAGCACAGTCATCTTGATCAGGGAATAATGATAGAGACTGCTCATCTACTGAGGGTATGGACTTTTCTGTACAAAATGGGCCCTCTTCTCAATATTCCTGAATAAGAAATAAGGGAGGTTTAACATCCTCACCTTGGTAAAATGCATGATAAGCTAGATGTGATATGTGTACAGTCTAGAAAATTTGCCCTCACAAGTGAAATATTTCATGATGATTTTCATCATGGCGGCATACTTGTCTTCAAGGAATCTGAAAGGAAAAGCCTTTTCACCTGATTTCTGTACCTGGGTTTGATGTAAGGCTCATAATAGTGTTCATCCAGGTCCTGTGCCTTGTACCACTTCTCCCCTACATTTAGAATCTTGGTTGCATCCGAAATAATGGAAGGTGAAACTGTAAATGTTACCCCAGAAAGAGTCACCTTGTTATCCTAAAGATGGGCTAAAAAAAGCCTGGTGAGTTCCGGATGGTGTTGAACTCTCTCTAACTGCTCATAGAACTCATAGCACCCTAGATGTCAGAAACAAGTGACAGCTAACAGATAGGTCTGTAGTTCTCTAAGGTTTAATGGTTCTTCCCTAATAATCCTACCTCCCTTGTGTGGTTTTCTCTGATGTCGAGATCTATCTGTCGAATTGTCACTGCCTGTGTTTTCCTCCTCCTCATAGTCTCTGTCTTCTCTATCCATGTTTGCAAAGTTTTGGGTTGTACACTCCAAGAAAAGGGATAAAGGGAATGAGTAAGAGTGATTTAGGAGTGAGGGAATGGGAGATGACCTTGTGAGGTATTTTGATAGGCTAGAAAATAAAGGGAAGGGTATGAATTATGAAAGTGAGGGAGAGGGGTTTGGGCCCTTTTTCGAAATATAACTTGTGGGATGGAGGCTGAGGGGGTATATAATGTTATGGACTGATGTAGGGAAGGGGTTTAGGGTTTTAGTGATAGGTGGTGGTAAAAATTGAGGGGATTAGGGTTTCTAGAATGTCATTGAGGGAGAAACTAGGGTTTCATATTTGTCATGGTAAACTCCTTCAAACACTTCAATTGCAACTTCAATGATGAGGTAGAGGGAGTGCACTTACTTGTTTGAGAGATGAGAGGGTTCTTTGGAATTTTTTATGAAGTTTGGAGGCTTTCTAGTCTTTGCTTCTCAACGCACAGTGCCAACTACAGACGTGCAACGCCACTTCTCAATGTGCAGCGCAATGTAATTTTGCATTGCTGAAACCTCCCTATGCACAGTGCCCAGGTCTAACACGCAACACCACCCCCTGAACATGCAGTGCCACCTCCACTTCCTGAAATGCGAAACGCCAAACTGTAGAAATGCAGCGATTGTTTCTGGGAAAACTAGTATTCCTAAAGAATGCTAGCCCTCTAGGTTTGGCAGCTACCCTAGAAACAACAATTTAAAGTAATTCAATGGTTTCTTCTATGTGTAACAGATAAGAAAAAGATAATGGAACCAACCTAGAACTTCTGCTTAATCCCTTGATCTCTCTCCCCTTTGACAGAGCCTGTAAGTCCTCCCCGTACTTAACACGCTTGGAGATTACTTGCACAAGTACAGCAGCAAAGAACCATCAAAGCATCGTGATCTATTACAACATAAACATTATAGAATCAGATATATAATGAACAAATGATAGCATTCACAATTGAACAATCGTATGGAAGAAAACTTGAAGAGCTTTATTAATAGAAGGGAGAATTATAACCCATTTTTATGATCCAGCATCATCCTCCCAGCTTCAATCCTTCTTCACCTCATGAAAGAGAAACATCACTCGAACAATACAATGCTCTTTCCCCAATTACAAACTGTCAACACTTCCTTGCATTTCACAATATTTCAGCCCCTAGATCTCTTGGATGAGGGATCCATTTATACATGTTTGCAAGGGTGTGAGTCATCCATGGGGTTTGATTAGTGTCATTCCACTTGTTACAATGGGTTCCACAAGAGAAGGGATTGGATTTTCCTAGATCCCTTATTCATCCTTGGGCGAATTCAGAGAGACAAGTGGCATAGGAGAAAGTTCTGGAAGATTCCATGAGAAATCAACTAACAAATGTCATGGACATTTGTCCATCCCCGCCCATCACACCTTATAGAAGGCCTAAATAGTATGCATCACACCCTAGCAGTGTACCACTCAGTATGCATCGCACCTTGCCACTGGAGCAGTTAGTATGGTTCAATTTAGGCAATTTCTAGATGGTTTCTCAAGTGGAACTTTTGGGGAATGATGTATTTAGATGACTATGTTCCTTTAGGGTATGAAACAACTCTTTTAGGGGTTGATGAGCCCTAATACATCGACATATAAGTTTTGGGTTGATGTGCCCAAATATGTCTATAACAGCGACACTTCACCACTGCTCCAAACATGTAGCGCCAACCTCCAGAAGCATAGCGCCACTTCTCCTTGGCCCAAAACTCACTCAACCTCTCCTCTTTTCCTCACTTTTTGACTCCTTCTTTGCCAAATGAGAATGATGAACTTGAAAATGAAATGTGACACCTTATATAGGAGTAGATTTTGATTTTTCACTAGAAAAACCCACTTTCTAATGTTTCTTGACCTTTTTCAAATCTATGTTTTTAATGCCTTTCCTTCTTTGTTTCTTTTCAGGTGGATGATGCTCAACTTGAACTCATTTTTGCAGTGTTTCTTTGTCTTGTAGAAAGGAGAGATGCATTGGTGTAGCCGGGATCATTTATTACATTAAGTGACTTAAAATTACATAAGAAATACAAATTAACTCAAAATACTCTATTTTCACCTCAAAAACATGTTTTTTGAGGTGAAAATTACAGGAGTTAAAAAAATAATTATATAGTGACTATGACTTACTAACCATCGTGCTTGAATTATTTATCATCCTCATACCCTTTCTGCCCTTTATTTACATTTTTAAATCATGCTCTTGACCTTGGAAATGAAACCCTAAGACCTAATGAAACATGCCCTATGACCTAATGAAAGCATGACTGCAAATTGACCATGAAACCATAACTGAAGACAACCTGAAGAAGGGTTAGCAAGTATACTCTATGAGGGAGAATTTATATTTTCTGAAGAGAAGACAACCATCAGTGGATCATTTTGACATGACCTAATGAAATGATGTAAAAATTTCAGTATAGGACCCCTCAAATGAAAATGCAAAGAGCAAATTTGATCCCTGATGGAAGTTTGCAGATACTGACACTAACATTGGCCTTATTGGGGATGGAAGCTCCTTGCAGGTGTCAAGAACACTGTAGACCAAGTGCCTAGCTGATTGGGCCAAATACGGTCAAACAAATAGAAGACAAACAAGGAAAACCCCCTTTTTTAACAATTTTTAAAGAAAAATGACTCAATACAAACTGAAAATTGACTCACAACTGACTCTAAACTTGACTATAAACCAAATCAACCAAACTTGACACAAATCATTCAAGCTTTGTAACCTTCACTTCGGGTCCCAAGCTCAGATGATAGTGTACTTGAAACCTTACAAGGAAAAGCAAACTGGTATATACAATGAAGGTGAAGTAACTTCAGGGAACAACCTCAAAAGTAGTAGTGTTTCAAGAGCCTACCATTCACTAGTCCTCTTGAACATTCTTGATCATCCATTTCCTTTAACAAAAATGCATTTTGTCCTCAATAAGCTGAGATTTATATGGTCCTTTCCATAGATTGTCAAATTTACCATGCTTTCCTTTTTCCTCATTCCGTGCATCCCACCGCAGCACTACATCTTCTAGCTGAAACTATTCTGCTTTTGTTTTTTAGTCATAAATTTTATTTATCCTCTCTTGCAACCAGAAATTGCTTTGGGAAACCTCTTCCCTTGTTTGTTGAAGGCGAATCATTTGATTAATTCTGCGTTGAATATCATCCTCTTCGCTTCCAACTTCCTGTAATAATCCCATGACCAGGACTGCAAGTCATGTGGGAAATATTGTATCTGTACCATAAACCAACTTAAAAGGTGACATACCTATTGATTTCTTGTTGCTCACTCTGTTGGCCCACGAGGAATTAACAAACATTCGATGCCAATTCTTCTTGTTTGCCTCCAACATTTTCTTGATAATGTTCACCAAGGGTATATTTGATGACTTAGCCAATCCATTGCCCTATGGGTAGTATGTCATGGAATGACCCAATGTAATATTGTACTTGTTGCAAAACTCAACCATCATCTTTGACTTAAATGTTGCTGCATTATCTGTTATAATCTTTTGAGGGCAACCAAAAGGAGACAAGATATTAGATTCTAAAAACTGGATAATTACCGTGTCCATAGCTTGCCTTGTTGGAATGGCCTCAATCCACTTGGTGAAGTAATCGATAGCTGTCAAAATCCATTTGTGTTGTGCTGATGCTGTAGGATGGATTTCTCATATGAAATCAAGTCCCCACTACTAGAAAGGTGCATTTATTTCAACTGGCTTCAGAGGAAGTGGAAGGAACTTTCTTTTTCCTTGAAAAACTTGGCATTCATGGTAGCTCATAACTGTCTTATATAAATCTGAAAATACAGTTGGCCAATAATATCCTGCTCTCAACACTTTGTTAGCTGTTGTTTTCCAAAACAATTGACCACCACAATCACCTCTATGAAAATCATTCATTACCTACTGAGCTTCATCTTCAACCAAACAATTAACAAGAACTCCTCTCGGATCTTTCCAATAAAGAGCATTACTTAAAATGCATAATTTTGCAGACTTCAGTTTTAGTGATCTACCTTTACTTCTTGACATTCCAGGATGTGGAAAAAGATGCTGAAGAACATAAACTATATCAAAATACCAAGGTGATTTGAGAAACATTTCTGATACTTGAATGACTGAGCCATCATATTCGTCATCTGACATTGTTGTAATGAGATTTATGTCTAGAGCATGCAAATTTGATTCAGCCATCAATTTTTCCAAGCCTTGTCCTTTGATCAGTTTGGTAGGCTTAATCTCAAGATCATACTCCAACATTGCTACTATCCACTTACCTCTTCCTCCCTCCGGATCAGTTTGCATGAGAACATCCTTGACGTCTGTGTTAGGAACATATGCTATAGTATGTGAATGCAGAATATATACTATGAAATCCTTCAATGCTTTTATAAGAGCCAGAGCATGTTTTTCAATGATATTGTAATGCAAGGCAACATCTTGAATAGTTATACTAAAAAAAGCAATGGGTTGCTCCACCTAATCCCTCTTTTGCATCAACACCATAGCCATGGTGTGCTCAGATGCAAATGAAAATATAATAAAATCATGAGTATAATCAGGACTGATCAAGACTGTGGCTGTGGTCAAAGCAAACTTTACCAAATTAAATGATTTCATGGCATCCTCGGTCCATTTCATAGTGTTGTCATTTTTAAACATATTAGTTAATTCACGTAAATGCTCAGCCAAATTTGGTATAAATCTGTGTAAGAAATTCATCTTACCATTAAAAGCCTGAATCTCCTTTTTGTTGCATCGAAAGTCTATTTGCTAGATTGCCTCCACGCTTGAAGGATCAATGTGAATACCATATTTAGAAATTATATGACCAAGGAATTTACCCTCGTCCATGGCAAAAAGACTCTTTTTCGGGTTTAGAGAAATCTTGAACTTCCTACATTTCTGAAAGACAATCCTTAAGTGGTGCAAATGCTCATCATCAGAACCATAAAATACCATCACATCATCTAAATAGACTACCAATAAAACATCCTTCTCATTAGCAAAATCTATGTCCATCGCCCACTGAAAAGTGGCTCCGGGATTCTTCAACCAAAATGGCATTTTGGCATATCGAAAAGTTCCCCATGGTGTTGTGAATGCAGTTTTGTCTTGGTCTCTTTCATGCACCAAGATCTGATTATAGCCTGAGTAACCATCTAGTAGTGACATCTATCATGCTCCAACTACTCTCTGTAGAATATGGTCCATCTTAGGAAGAGGGTAATTATCCTGTAAGGACACTTTGTTGAGGTTTCGGAAATCTATGCACAACCTTATTTCTCTAGTCTTCTTTCGTATCGGGACCAAATTTGAAATCCAATTAGAAAAACTAACTGGAACAATGATGCCAGCTTTAAACAATCTATTTACCTCTTTCTCGATGGATGGTAGCAGCTTTGGATTGATTCTTCTCAACTTTTGTCTAAAAGGTTTTTAATTTAGCTTGATAGGAATAGTATGATGAATGATATTCTTGTCATACACTTTCAAATCTGAATAATCCCATGCACAAACATCAAAAAATTCAGAAAGTAACCTAACATACTTAGCCTTTACATCGGGAGACAATGTTTTTGATAACTTTACAAGCTTGGGCTGGTTAGCTGTTCCAAGATTTACATCTTCAACTCCTTTGTCCGTAGCAACCAAAGTTGGTTTTCTTGCCACATCAACCTGATCAAAGAGCTCCTCTAAAGGTATGAGACCTCTAGGAATAATATTATCCTTTAGCTGTAAAACCTCCATCTGATTTACCTCAATATCTTGTTCATCGAAATCACAAACATCATCAGTTAAAGCATTCTTAAACTTTCCTTCATTCTGCAAAAAGGCACTAATTCCATTGTCATCCCAAAAAACTTTCCCATACCGCAAATTATTAGGAACAGTAGGCCTATGTTTGACATGAATTTCAAATTTGTTGCTAGAATTCATTGGAATCTTAAAATTGCTGGCTGCAGTGGCTAATGAATCTGCAATGATGTTTTGAGTCCGAGGTACCGTTGTCTAGGTATATTTTGGAAACATCTTCAAAATACCCAAAATTGCATTTCTGTAGGCTCTCATCCACGGATGTTTTGCTTGATATTCTCCTTTTACTTATTTAATCACCAGCTCTGGATCACCATAAACAGAAATCCTTTTCACATCCAGTTTCTTTAAAATTTTAAGACCTGTAATAAAAGCCTCATTCTCTGCTTCATTATTAGAGCAATCAAAATCTAACTTGTAGGAACATACTCTAACATTACTTGGGACCTTGGCAAGCTGGAAAGCAGTGCTTCGAATCCAAATTCCAATACCAGCACCGTCTTTACCCACAGTGTCATCGAAGTCCATGCTCCAAAGGCCGGCTTCATCTTCTAGATGTTGGAATTCTATTTCTTTCTCAAACTTACCTTTTCTGATTACTTCATTTTTCTACTCTTCACTGACCTTTTGCTGTTGTGTAGGCTACTCAACAGAAATTTCTATTTTTTCTTTTTCTTGATTAAGAACTGCTCTAAAATTCTAGGAAATTTCTAGTACATCATCTACTTCTACAAGTTGAATATCTACATCATTCAATCCACTATCAAAGTACGAAACAAAGGACTCTAAATCAGTATGTACAACATTTATCGGATGATTCACAGGCTTCTCTTTACTAGTGATCATATACTTCATATTCTTTTCCCAGTACAACTTTCTCAATTGACAGAAAACAGGGATGGTAGCATAAGAGAAATCAAGTTGTAAAGTTCGTTTGAGTTTAGCTCCCCACGATCTAGATAAAATCATACCAAATCGAGGTGGTATATCAGCAACTACCACATCCATCAAGACATTTTTGGCTGGGATTTGATCTAAAGAAACCACCAAATCTTTGATGAGACCAATGCAATGAACTCTACCAAAGTCAAATGAGTACAAATCATGATATTTCCGAGTGATATCCAGGCCCAACTTTTCCGTAATAGCTTTGGGCATCAAATTATGGGAAGCTCTGAAATCTCACATAGCATTATGGAGAATATACTCATGCAGTCTAAGACTCAAATAAAAGGGAGGGACTTCGCTATCTTCAGGATGACCTTCTATGGCTAGACCAAAAATGAGTTCAGGATGATCATCCTCGACATTCACCATGTCTAACAAAGGATCTATTTGCAATATTTTAGATACATGGTGTTTATAATTGCTATTCTTAACAAATTCAGTCAAAGGAATGGACACTTTTAATTTAGCAATTTCATTTTCTAAATTAAAGGATGAAACTTTTTCTACCTCTTTGACACCAATGTCCTTCTTATCTGTTTTCTCTTTCGTTGCACTATCTTTTTGCTGATTGTTCTTCTCGTTTACAGCGACACTTGTTGATGGTACCTTGTTGGGATTCAGATCAGAAAGCTCTTTGCCTTTCTTTTGAGTGTTTGAGGAATCATTCTTTGATTGCACATCCTTTCTTTTCTGAATGGGATTGATCGGTACATCTCTGCTCCTTAAAGAGTACTATCTCTGCTGTGCAGTCAAAGAAATCATATAACCATGGTGATAATCATCAGATTTAGCCTCCAAAACCACATCATTTTCTAATATGTAATCCTCATCCCTTTGAATGTCTGGAACTTCTGTGTATTCTTCATCTTCAGTTAGAAATATGGGCATACCATCAGTAGTGAAACAATGATTTGTTTCAATTATCGGCTCTTCCTCATCTTCTTCTTCCATTCCTTGAACATAATTCTATTGTAAGGAAGTTCTGATCTACTATTGTTGTGCTGGTTGCTCTGGTGCTTTTTGTTGTCTCTGCTTGATTCAGAATTGGGGCTACTGTTTTCCTCTTAAATTTGGATTCTGGATTTGTGGTTCAAGTCTATCTACGATGGATAATTGATCAACCATCCTCTCCACTATTTGAATCAATGTATCCATCTTTACATGTGAAGTAAATGCTTCTTCCTTCATGGTCACTCTTTTCTCATATCTCATTCTTGTTCTTTTGGCCAGCAAGTTTGCTTCTACACTCACAGTATTCTTTTGCATGTCTTCTAGTGTTGTAGGATCACGTTCCCGAAACCGATATGCCATATCAGCATCCAAACCATCCAAAAACTTGAGCAAATCCAATCCCTCTGGTGGTTTAATGTTTGCAAGAATAGCGTTGTATACTGCATTAAACCTCACACAATAGTCTTGCACACTCTCATCGACGTTTTTTTTTATTTTCTCATACTCGGACAAAATCGAAAGTCGATTCTTCTTCATCTCCCATCGATCCAAGAATTGTCTATGGAGGATTGGTAAAGTGATGATAGAAGCTGCTAGTAAAGCTCTGAACCATTTTCGAACTTCACCTCCAAAGCTTTGTACAAACAGTCTCATCGTCACATCTTCAATCTCTACTTCGTGGAGGTCAAAGAAATCATTCATTTTATCTACATGTTGTTGAGCTGTAATGGTTTGAGTGGCATCAAAGAAAGGTATTTTGGTTTGATAATCAGTGGGCATGGCACCAAGATTCTGAGGTAAAACAAGGGGTGCATACCGGACAGCCATAACTCGAGGTGGGGGAGGTGGATTTAAAGCAAAGATTGGGGTACTCAGTATATTCAACGGGGAATTAACAACAACTAGATTAGTATGAACTATCTGTAAAGATGAAAGCAATGGGTAAGGAACAATTTGAGTTGCAGTAGATGAAAAGGAACTATTTCGAAAATTAAAAGATGACCTATTTTTCACCCAAGTGTCTATGTTTGAAGAAAGGTTCTACAACTGATCGAGAGCATGAATAAGCTGTGACCCTGGTTTGGTTTGTGTAAACAAGTCTTCAATATGCTATTCAAGAGATATATAGGAATCAACAGCTATTTGATCAATCCAACTCAAAGATTTACTGCGAAATAAAATTTGCTCAAAATGAACATTGAACTCAATATCTTGCAGAGTGTCTAACCTTTCTAGGGGTGAATGAACATGAGGAATGAAAACTTCACTTGATTGTTCTTCCACTACACTAAGTTTCTCTATAGCTTTCTTAGATTTCCACCCAATTTGTTGAGGATCACTGACAATGGCTAGAGGATTCAGATTTGGATTGGATCTTGTGTACTTTCGTGAAGCCAGTATACTCAATTTTGAAATTTTATATATTTCTTTACAACTTTCCAATTCAACCTAGTAAATTCTAAAACTCATCATCCATAAGCTTAAGAATTCAAATGAAAGATACTACCAGGTTGATTAATATTTCGATCCCCAGTATGGTCACCACTACGTTATCACCTAAATTGAACCTCAAGCTAAAATAAGGCTATGCCAGGGTAACCACAAACCATGCTTAGCCAAGTAGCTAGCCCTACTAGGCCAAGAGAGGGATCTCTCTGTAAGGATCTCAGCCAAGATGACTTGATCAAGAAAAGGATATTAGGCTAGGTATAGTAGCACAAGGTTTGATTTTATTTTGAAGGGGTTTTGTTGGATCAAGAGGAGCTGGATAGTTAGGGCTAGGGAATTAGGTCAAAATTGTAGGGTGTTCAATGGGGCAAGGTAGGTATAAGGTTTAGCACTCTAGGGCTTGATGGGTGAGGTGTTTTAAGACTGGTGAGAAGCTAGGAAGAGCATGTGATTACCATGGATCCTTCCTAGACTGTAGAAAACATATAATGGTGAATATTTACCCAAAGAAGACCAGTGATGTAATGAATTCTGCCTATCAACTTGAAAACATTCACTTAGAAGAAATGAAATGATTAACGAAATACATGTTTGGTCAATTTAGTGTGATCTAAATTGCTATTTAAAATCTCAACCCGGGGTTCGTAAACTGACGAAGTGAATTGTACTATATGTACTAGATAACCATTTCCTTAGGCTTTTGTCGTTTTAAGCTTTTTAGTTTGTTTTTGGATTTATTTTTCCTTAATGTGTGATGGTGAGAATAAAAGTGAAGTATGGAGTGTAGACGGTGATGGTTTTTAAACTTGAAAGTGCTCAAAAGAAATCTTTACAATAACTAAAATGAAATCAATTCTTAAGAGAAAATAAATGCATCAAATAGTGAACTAATGACAATGGCCCAGTATCCTTGCTGCTGAAAAAGAAAGCAAAAACTTGAAAAACAACTCAAACTTAAAGCAAAGTAGCGAATTCACACTACTTTAACTTTTCAGATCCTTTACCCTTTGGCTCAATCTACTTGGTGGGAAGTAATCATAAACAAGTTAAGCAATATGATATCTAAATGGCAAGAAAGTAAATTGCATAAAAGAAACTAATCACACTACTTGAA
>APFE030046177.1:0-18823 GCA_000404065.3 Pinus taeda | reverse complement strand
CAACAGTCATAAGTATAGTCAGAAAACCATATAAACAGTCCTTTTTAGACTATAATGCAATGATTTAACAACTGGATGAATGGAGTGAGTGGAGAAAGAAGGCTAAGAGGGTGTATAGGAAGGTGCAGGTTTGAGGCTCAACAATACACAAAACATATTAACATATGATCACAAGAGAAGAAACTGAACTAAACTCCATACCACATGGATCTCAAAAAAATAGCTGCAATTTTTATTAATCTCCTGTTAAACTGCTACAAAATGATGTATAATCAAGGCATAAGCATCCATCTGAGTCCAACCCTTTACAATGAGAAAGAAGAAGAAGATATAGGAATTTTTTCAACCTCCTCCCATCCTTAGGGGTCAAATCCCTAAGATGAGGAGCTAATATAACCAACACTGAACAAGAAATAGGAATATAAGCATCTTAACAACTTACCTCTAAAAGTGAAAAACTAATTCATTTGAGCTCAAATTTACTTTCAATTTAATGAATCTACCCTCTACTACTAATTATCCATCATATTTACAAGCCAAGTCATAATTTACAATAGTAAAACATCCTCCATGAGAGAAAATCCATGAACACAATCAAAACATAGAAAAATAGCCATCCTGTGCAAAATTTGCCCTACGTGCAGTGCCATTGGTCCAACGCACAACGCCACTTTCAGGTCCTTTTCGGAGGCCTTCCCGGCATCCAAATTGAGCTCATGATAGCTCATTGGAAAGGTATTCAAGTATAATTTCGAAAACACCTAGAATTTCTTCATTTCAAGCTCATTTTACCCCTCAAAAGTTGATTCTCCCAAGACTACTTATGTCCAAAAAGTGGTAGAAAGGTCATTTTTAGGGTGTTTTTTGACTTTTTGGTGGACCAATTCTACCCCAAAAACTTATCAAATCCATAGGGTGCATGTACTCATCACTCTGAATCCAAAAATGCAAGCCATTTGTGCATTGGGTGCCCCTACGAAAAGTTGGTGCTACGCATTGAGCCAGATTTCCTATGTGTGCAATTTCCAAAATTTGCAAAAAACAAAATCTTCTCCAAACCTGACCAAAATTGGTGAGAAGCACCATCATCAAGCATCTTTATGAGCCAAGGAAGCTTCAGCAAGCAACCTAAGCCTATCCTTCTATTTTTTTCCCTTTAGAGCCTGCCTTAGCCTAATTTTCATCTTTTTGACCCTCATGTTGCAAATTTTGTTTCGGGTCCTGTAATGGCAGGCCATGTTCCTGATCATCTGGTTTTCCCTATTGGCCTTCTGCAACAACTTCTCTAGGTGAAAACTGACTCTCTCAAGCCAAGTCTCTCTATCATCCTCAATTTCCTTCTCAATAAGAGTCAAAGTGACTTGTGCTTCCTTATTACCTTGTCATTTTACCTTGAGAAGTTCCAGCTCCATGAGGACCTAATTGTCACTCAACTGCTTGTTCTCTTTTTCCAAATATTTGATGACATACTTTTCTCTCTCCAAATTTTCAATCAATGCTTGGACTTGAGCCTCCTTTTCCTATATGATGATGTCCTTTATTGTTTCTTAAACCTGAGCCTCTAAGTCAATTATTTCCATGCCATGATGAGTATAATGCTACTCCGGCTCATCATGCTCTATCAAATCAAAGTCTTTCTCTTTCTCCTCATCATCAAAACTTTCCTTCAACATCTTTCCTTTCCCTTTGTGTAACTTCCGCACCCGTACCTGTTGTGTTGATGAAGAAAGCAAAGCCCCTTCAACATCCTCTGGAGCTAGGATTTTCCTATGAGTTGATGAAGAAGGCAAGGTCCCTTCCACATCCTATGAAGCAAACACTTGCCTTTCAGATGCAAACAATCTCCTTGTGCCCCTCTAATATGTCATGTAAGTCATGGGCACCTCGGTAGCTCTAGTCTCTTTGGCCTTCTCATCTGTCTTCACCTGAGCACTGCTAGAAGGTCCTCCTGATTCTTGGGACACTAGTGGAGGAATTTGAGGACCCCTGAAGATGTCATGAGCAATAAATGTCTCCCAAGAGATGTTGAGGAGGCTAAGATGATGAAGCACAATCATCTTGATCAGGGAATAATGATAGAGACTGCTCATCTGCTGAGGGTATAGCTTTTCTTGCACAAAATGGGCCATCTTCTCAATATTCCTTTACAAGAAATAAGGGAGGTTTAACATCCTCACCCTGGTAAAATGCATGAGAATACGGATGTGATATGTGTACAGCCTGGAAAATCTGCCCTCACAAGTGAAATATTTTATGATGATTTTCATCATGGGGGCATACTTGTCTTCAAGGAATCTGAAAGGAAAAAGTCTTTTCGCCTCATTTTTGTACCTGGGTTTGATGTAAGGCTCATAATAGTGTTCATCCAAGTCCTGTGCCTTATACCACTTCTCCCCTACATTCAGGATCCTGGTTGCATCCGAAATAATGGAAGGTGAAATTGTAAATGTCACCCGAACAAGAGTCACCTTGTTGTCCTGAAGATGGGCTACAAAAATCCCGGTGAGCTTGAGATGGTGTTGAACTCTCTCTTCCTGCTCAGAGAACTCATAGCACCCTAGATGTCTGAAACAAGTGGTAGCTAACTGAGAGGCCTGCAATTCTATGAGGTTTAATGGCTCTTCCCTAATAATCCTGCCTCCCTTATGTGTTTCTCTCTGATGCCGAGGTCTATCTATCAAACTGTCACTTCTTGTATTTTCCTCCTCATAGTCTCTGTCTTCTCTGTCCATGTTTGCAAAGTTTGAGGCTGTACACTCAAAGAAAAGGGATGAATGGAATTAGTAAGAGTGATTTAGGAGTGAGGGAATGGGAGATGACCTTGTGAGGTATTTTGGTAGGCTAGAAAATGAAGGGAAGGGTACGAATTATGAAAGTGAGGGAGAGGGGTTTGGGCCCTTTTTCGAAATTTAACTTGTGGGATGAAGGATGAGGAGGTATAGAATGTTATGGAGTTTTGTGGGGAAGGGGTTTAGAGTTTTAGTGATAGGTGGTGGGAAAAATAGAGGGGATTAGGGTTTCTAGAATGTCATTGAGGGAGAAACTAGGGTTTCACATTTGTCATGGTAAATTCCTTCAAACACTTCAATTGCAACTTCAATGATGAGGTAAAGGGAGTGTACTTTCTTGTTGACAGATGAGAGGGTTCTTTGGAAGTTTTTATGAATTTTGGAGCCTTTCTGGAATTTGTTGCTCAACGCGTAGTGCCAACTAAAGACGTGCAGTGCCACTTCTCAACGCGCAGCGCAGTGTAATTTTGCACTGTTGAAACCTCCCTACACGCAAGGCCCAGCTCAGACATGCAGTGCCACCCCATGAATGTGCAGCGCCACCTCCATTGCCTGAAACGTGCAACGACACTTCACCACTACTCCAAACGAGTAGCGCCGACCTCCAGAAGTGCAACGCCACTTCTCCTTAGCCTAAAACTCACTCAAACTCTCCTCTTTTCCTCACTTTTTGACTCCTTCTTTGCCAAATGAGAATGATGAACTTGAAAATGAAATGTGACACCTTATATAGGAGTAGATTTTGATTTTTCACTAGAAAAACCCATTTTCTAATGTTTCTTGACCTTTTTCAAATCTCTGTTTTTAATGCCTTTCCTTCTTTGTTTCTTTTCAAGTGGATAATGCTCAACTTAAACTCATTTTTGCAGTGTTTCTTTGTCTTGTAGCAAGGAGAGATGCATTGGTGCAGCTGGGATCATTTATTACATAAAGCGACTTAAAATTACATAAGAAATACAAATTAACGCAAAATACTCTGTTTTCACCTCAGAAACATGTTTTTTGAGGTGAAAATTACATTAGTTAAAAAGATAATTATATAGTGACTATGACTTACTAGCCATCATGCTTGACTTATTTATCATCCTCATACCCTTGATGTCCTTTATTTACACTTTTAAATCATGCTCTTGACCTTGGAAATGAAACCCTAAGACCTAATGAAACATGCCCTATGACCTAATGAAAGCATGACTGCAAATTGACCATGAAACCATAACTAAAGACAACCTGAAGAAGGGTCATCAAGTATGCTCTATGAGGGAGAAATTAGGCTTTCTAAAGAGAATACAACCATCAGAGCATCAGTTTGACATGACCTAATGAAATGATGTAAAAATTTCAGTATGGGACCCCTAAAATGAAAATGCAAAGAGAAAATTCGATCCCTGATGGAAGTATGCAGATACTGACACTAATAGCACCCATGTTGATTATGGTTTACTTTGATACTTATGTTGACTATGGCTAACCATGTTAACCATGTTAACCATAGTCAACCATAGTCAAATATAGGTGACATGTGTTAATGTATAATCAATATGTTATCAATGTATAGTAGACCTTGTAATATAGGTCAAGCTTGTTGACTATGGTTAACCATGGTTGACTGTGGTTGACCTAGTGAACATGGGACGACCTTGTAAACATAAATTAACCAAATAAACATAGTAGACGTATGTCAACCTAGTAAACCTAGTTAAAATTGTGACAACATTTATTATTTATGAAATTGTGATGTAATTTTTTTTTACTTTGAAATATTTGTGGTGTTTGTCACATTTCAATGTCGTCACACTATGAAGTTGTTTTTATATTTTCACATTGTAACATTGTCCATTGTTTATGACATTCTGATGTCATTTCTTGTTTATCAAATTACAACATTGTTTGTTGCTCATCACATTGCAATGTTGTTTGTTGCTCATCACATTATGATTTCGTTTTATATTTGTGGCATTATGATGTTATTTAGTTTTTGTTACATTATGATCTTATTTTTTGTTTTTCACATTGAGAACAATATTAAATTTAATGCCCAAGGTGACTATGAGTTGTAAAGAAATGCATGGTTATGCATATAACGTTTGTCTTTCTCTCTTGTTCTAGATAGAAATTATTTTCTTTCGTTAATGGTATCTAGTTCATGACCTTTTGACGACATCTATTTACATAAATGTTGACACATTTTTGTTTGATACAATGTGATGTTGGTATCAATCTGTGATATTGCCATTTTAATTTTTGAACATACTTGTCTATGTTCAACCATGTTTTTCACATTGCAATGTCAATTTTTGGACATGGTTGTCTATGGTCAATTATGGTTGACTATGGGTGAACATTGCTAACCATGGTTGTCAATTTTTAACTATAAATGAATATGTTTGACCATGTTCACTATGGTTGACCATAGTTAAGCTAGTTTGAGCATGATTAAATATCTTTGCATCATTGAAAAATGTTATAAAAATATTATTATTGTTGCTAAACCTTTTTTAAATTTGGGCATGGTTGACTAAGGTTGACTATTGTCAACCATGCTTGAGTATAGTTGAATAGGGTTGACTATGATTAAAAATGAGATTGTTGAGCATGATATCTATGGTTAACTATAAGCATGTTGAACACATTGGCTCTCATTAACAATAAGTGAACACAATGTACATACTTACTATAGTTCACCAAATCAATGATGATTAACATATATTAATATATAGATTAATATAATAAATTTAATGTATAGCTTAATACCATAATATGTAATCTACAAATTATTAATATGCAAATAAATGTATTATTAATATATCAATAAGAAAAATATATAAATATATTAATGTATTATTATAAATTTATATAAAGTTTAAAAAATATTATAAACTAATTAATAATTATTAATAAAGCTTACTAAATTTTATTATTATTTTTAATAAAACTTACTAAACCTTATTATTAAACTTTATTAATACCTTATAGTTATTTTTATTATTTAATTTATTAAAATTTCCTCATTAATAAATCTTATTATGGTTAATGCTTATTAATAAAGTTATTAATATTATTAATAAACTTTATTAAGTTAACTTTAAACTATTTTAATACTATTACTTACATTTTATTATTATAAGTTATTGCATTTTATCTAAATAATCATAGAAAAGAATATATATATATATATATATATAATATATATATATATATATATTAAATTAAATTAAATAAATTTAAATCTAAATTAACTAATTAAAATTAAGGATATACTTAAATTGATAAGCTAAATCATATTATAAAAATATTAAATTAAAAATTACTAACATTTAAAAGTTAAGATACATACTATATTACCATCCACATTTGCACGAATTTCAAGAACATAATTTTGAAATTAAAATTGAAGTTAAAGTTATTTTATTCCATTTTGAGGATAAATGTTGTGACAATATTTTTGAAATTAAAATTAAAGTTTAAGTTATTTTATTCCATTTTGAGCATCCATGGAATGTTGAAAGTTTTTTATTAACAGTTATAGTTAATTTAGTTAACCGTTATTTTAGTTTTTAAATTCTTATCTGGCTTATATTTTATAATAGTGTTAATTTTATTTATTAGTCTTTGCTAATATAAAATTTTAGCAATAGATTTTCCTTTTCCTGTTATGCTATTTATAATGTTTAATGTTGAAAAATATAATGTTTAATTTTGAAAAATAAATATTTGTTTTTAATATGATTTTAAGAACTAGTTTTTAAATATTTGATTGGACCATAATTTAAATATTTTATTGCACCAACACAATATAATGACATGTGGATAACAATGTCACATATTTTATGTCATAGTTAATGGATATGGTTGTGATATTCATGCATGATTTTAGATATTTGTGTAGTAATTTTGTATTCTTAAGCTTTGTACTAGACTCATCCAAAAACAAAATCCTTGAAAATTGCTCACGTAAATAACATATTTACCATCAATTACTACTAACCATATTTAAAGTAAATCTTTGCATAAAAATAGATAGGAATAAGATGTAACTAAATATATTTACAAGGGTTACTTTCCACCATTATTTATGTTTTCCTTAGCATTTATGTAGGAGTAAATTACTAGTGTTTACTACTCTCCAAAATGTATGCAAATCCTTGTGCTTGAGCCAACAATTAATTAATCCACTTCACAGTACAATTGATTCGTTCCTTCCAAAACAAAATTATAGGATTATATTTTACTATTGACCACTATTAATTTAAAATTAACCACGCTAAGTTATAACTTTTTCATTTTTTCCAAACAATAATTTGAAACTTGATTGACATGGGCTAAAATGCTATGGAACATTTGTTTATTATGAGTTGAATCTAAGTTTATGGATTATTTCGACATGGATATACAAACGTGATTTAAAAGGGATTGAAATTCAACCCCCATCAGTAAAATAAATCCAGTGATGATTAGAAACCAAGTAAACGTTCATTCAATGCATTTTTTACTAAAACATAGATAGAGCGTGACAACACCAACAACACATCGTGATTATGGAATTATGTTCTTAATCATCACCCAATAATACTTATTAGAATTCAAAAAAAATGATGATATGCTACTAAATACTTCATCGCTAACTCCTGTCCCACCCTTCCATCCACAATAACTCAAGTGATCTTCTTGGTTATGATGGGTTGGATTTATTTCCCTCCAATATTGTCAATTGGATGACTCAACGTATGAGAAGATGATCTTACATAGGTAGGGCCAGACTCCCTGATAGGCGTCCAGGTCATGTATGGAAACGTTGATAACGTAAATCCCTCCTTCCTCCACAATTCATTCCACGTGTTCTATGTTCATCTCTGGCTGCTTCCTCTCCACCGCTGGCATGTCCTTGCGTTGCAATTCTAAACAAGTGGAAAATCTCGATTCTCAGCGTAATATACATCTACAAAGATGATAAGTGTCATATTATAATCACAATGTGGATATAAGTACATTTACAACTACAATTATATACGGATCTGACAATGGGAATAGAATATTAATAATATACTTGAAAGGAGATGTCATTATCTCTCATTGACTTTAGTTTTCTTGGGTAGATTTTCTGGTTCCGCAGATTGCACGCGATGGGTGTGTATTACAAGCAGAGAATTGTCAGACATGTAATACTCTAACCGAATTCATCACTGCCACACTACTTCCAGTGTGTCCATTGCCTTAGTTTCACCACCTCAATGCACCAAAGTTTGAAGGGCCAATACCGTCTAGACTCATTGAATCTCGAAGAGGAAAAACTAATCTATGTAACCGACTCAAATTTTTTATAGATATAGGTGCTCAATAGAATCATGTATACCACTCTGTGTTTGAGTTTTTTGTGTGTAAGTTGACAGTGGTAGATGCGGTTTATTGTATTCTTGTGTGCTATATTTCTTCCAAGTGGCATCAGAGTCGGCCCTGGGCCTACTTCCAAGTGGCATCTAGTTTGCAGATATCCTCGACTTCTCTCTTGGCTACGCTTAGCTACTCACCCTTAAAAGAATTATGTTGTTGTAATATTAATATAGAAATTTGGAAACTTCAGGACTTGTGCAGTGGAATTTACTTTTTCATAAGAGGACAAAATAAAGGAAAAATATGGTGGTTAGTCACAAAAATTAAATTCTTTGTAACTTCGCTAAAATATTGGGATTAATAACTACCAACTCTATTTCCTCGAACCTGCAGAACATTAACTTGACATTCACACAAAATATTCTTTCGTACTTTCTGACATTGGCTCCTGCCCGTCATTAAATGAGGTGTTTGAGAGTAATTTTCTAACAAACCTCTTTAATCACAACCACCAAAATTCACCATACCCAAACAATCTCTCAAATGGACAAATTATCTCTTGCAAATGGTTTTGTGAAGATGTCTGCAAACTTATTATGTGACTTGCAATGGTGTAAAACAATATCTCCATTGTTAATCAATTCTCTAATAAAATCATACTTAGTGCCAATTTGTTTGCTCCTTTTGTGAAAAATATAATTCTTAGACAAAACTATTGCAAAATTGTTGTCACAGTGAATTGTTGTTGTTCCTTCTTGTACCTAGCATAAATCCTTCAACATTCTTATCATCCAAACCACTTTACATGTATCTTCTATTGCAGTGACATATTCAGCTTCTACTATCAATAGTGACACTATTGGTTTCTTTTTGGAAGCCCATGAAATGGCTCCTAAACCCATGTGAAATAGATAGTCAGATGTGTTCTTTCTATCATCAACGCTTTCTGCCCAATCACTATCAGTATATACAACCTACTTGAAATCACTTGTTTTAGTGTACAAATTACCATAATTTTTTGTCCCTTTCACATACCTTAATATTCTTTTGGTTTCTTGCCAATGTGTCTCCTTTGGTGTCTCCATGAATCTTGACACCAATCTCACTACATACATTACATCAGGTCTAGTTGTTGTTAAATACATCAAGCTACCAACCATACTTTTGTACAATGTTGGATTGACATTGTTGTTACAATGTTCTTTGTTGTTACATCCTTTATTGTTGTTACAATCATCCTTGCTTAATTTCAACCCCATGACAGTTGGAGTTGGTGCAGGCTTGTTGTCCTGCATATTAAACCTCTTCAAAATGTCTGAGGCATACCTCACTTCAGAAATAAAGATGATGTTTTCTATTTTCTTCACTTCTATGCCCAAAAAATACCTTAACAACCCCAAATTTGTCATATCAAACTCACTTTTCATGACTTCATTAAAATCAACAATGAGGAGGTCATTACTCCCAGTGAAAATCAAATCACCTACATATACAAAAAATAAGTTTAATGCCACTCTCTTTTATGTAGAGAGTAGACTCACCATCACATTTGTCAAAGCCATTTTCCAACAAGTAAGCATATATCTTGTTATACCATGCATGTGGTGCTTGCTTTAGCCCATAAAGATCCTTCTTTAACCTATACACTTTTTCTTCCTATCCTTGCACCTCATAACCAGGCAGGTGCTCCACATATACTTCCTTTTTCAGCACTCCATTCAATAATGTTGACTTCACATCCATTTGGTACTCCTTCCATCTATGTTATGCAGTTATTGAGAACATTGTGTGCATTATCTCCATTCTTACAACTAGCACAAATGTCTCTGCATAATCTCTTATGTTCTGCTGCTTGTACCCTTCGACAACCAACCTTTCTTTATTCCTTTCTGTCTTTCCTTCAGCATTATTTTTGTTCTTACAGACCTGCTTAACACCTATGACTTATTTTTCTTTTGGAAGGTCCATTAACTCCCATGTTTCATTCCTTTCTATTGCTTCCATTTCTTCATTCATTCCTGCAAGCCATTTTTATTTTGTAACAACAGCTTCAAAATGAATTGGATCATCTATATTAAAAATCGGAGCATATAAATAATTGAGACCCGTGTTACCTTCAGCTTCATTTTGCTCATAAATTTCACTTAAATTTCTGAATTTTTGTCTTCTAATGCTTGAAAAATATGAACTTGACATTTCACTTGATGTTTCACTTGGAGAAGGTGATGTTATGAGTCTCTATGTTACACTTGGAGTAGTATTTGTTTCACTGCATGACACTATCCTATTGCTTGTTGATGGTGTCACTTGATGATTGCTTTGATGAGCTTGAATGGGTGTAGGAGGAGTCACTTATGATGAATTACTTCTTGTTTCCAATTCCTCTATATCTTCTTGTGGTATGCTTGTTGTTACATTTATTGTTTTCTCCAAACTTCCATTCCATGCCTCCTCTTCTATGAATTGTACATCTCTACTAGTCATGACCTTCTTGGTTAATGGATTATTTAGCTTGCAAGCCTTGGATTCATCACTATATCCAACAAATATGCATTTCTCCCTCTTGTTGTCCAACTTCCTCCTTAATTCATCGAGGACATGTGCATAAGCCACACATCCAAACACTCTCATGTGAGTGACACTATGGTTTCTTCTACTCCATGCTTATTCAAGAATCATATTCTTAACACTTCTAGTTGGACACCTATTTATAATATATATTGTGAAAACAACAAATTCATCTCAATAATTATTCGGCAAATTCTTTTCCTTCAACATACTCATTTCCATTTCCATAATGATTCTATTTTTCCTTTCCACAACACCATTTTGTTGAGGTGTATACCTTGTTGTAAATTGTTTGTGAATTCCATGCTCCCTGCAGAACCGAAGGGATTCATTTGAGATTTATTATCCTCAGTCAATCCTCAAAACTTTGATGTAGCATCCAATATGCTTCTCAACTAATGCTTTGTATTGATGGAAGCACTCCAACACTTCACTCTTCTCCCTTAAGAAGTAGATCCATGTCTTCCTTGTATAATTATCTACGAATGTAAAAAAAAAAAATAGTTGCCACCAATTGATGATGTATGCATTGGTCGACATAAGTATGAATGGAAAATCTCCAAGGGTTTCTTTTCCCTTAGCTCTGATATGCTTCAGCAAAGGAGACCAGGGCTGCACTTGAACAATTGAAGAACTGAAAATTTTGACAATTTTACAAAAATGAGGTGGCGACTTGTCTTCAAAACAGAGTTTTGAAGAGAAGTCCTTATTCAGCTGTAAAATGGTGAGAATTATTGAAGTAATGATCTATCAAAGGCATCCCTCTAGCCTGCTGGTCTTCTAAGACTTTTCAGGACTAAATTAACTCAAACCCTAGACCTACACCTAAAAATTTAAAAAATGACTTGTGAAGCTTTATGACTCATCCTAAACTAGCAGTGATATGAACGAGGGGAATGAATGACACAGACCACTCCATCAGAGTTATGGCATGCCTAACGAAATGCAACTGATGAAAACTGGTGGGACACCTAAAACATGAAACGCAAAAAAGAGCTTTGATCTCTGATGGAGGGATAACTACACTGACTCTAACACGAAATATATTTCTTCTCCCCCTTCTTTGTTATAACGTTGAATCTTCCTTTTCCAATAACGAACACTTTATTATCAGCCCCTAATGTCACTTCATATTCTACACTTTCATCTAGATTGGAAAATGTTTCTATGTTCCCTATCATGTGGTTGTTACACCCTGAATTTAAAAATCATACATATTTTTGTTTCTCTTGTGCTACATTGCAAGTTAACAACATGTTATCTTGGTTTTTAGTTTCCTTCGTTAAATTTGCATTTGGTTTATTACTAAGACCATGTTGTTTCTTTTTGCGTTCATTTGCATAATGTCCATGTTTCTTACAATAATGACATTGAAATTGAGATTTATCATACCTTTCACCTTGTGCTTGATTTTGGCTTGGACCTTGACTTGGATTTTGATTGCTGGCTCTTCCACTTAAGCTTGAAGGGATACCTCTTCCACCTATGTGTGGAATTCTCCCTCTTCCTCTTGCATTTGATCTTCCTTCGCCTCTACATTGACCAATGGAAACTTGTGTCTTAAAGGAATGCTCCAATGAAGTAATTGATGTTCTATTCAACCTATGCTAGTGAGAAACCAGTGATGCTTGAAGCTCATCCATTGAAAATTGTGAGAGATTTTCTGTCTCTTCTATAATCACAATGATAGGGTGAAATCTTGATGGCTAACTTCTTAAAATTTTCTCAACTATCCTCCTTTCTCTAAGTGTCTCACCATGAGACCTAATTTGAGTAACTGGTCCAATTAACTTATGTAAAAAATGGGTCTATATTCTCAGACTCTTTCACACATATGGTTTCCAAATCTGTCCTTAATATTTTTAGCTTGAGTATCTACACTTTTTCCATGCCTTGATATGTTGTATGGAAAATATCCCATGCTTTCTTGGACTTTGTTGCTATTGCAATCCTTGGAAATATTCTCTCATGAACTGCTTGAAAGATATAGAAGAGGGATTTTGAATCCTTCTTCCTATTGTCTCTCAAGAAGTCTCTTTTCACTTTTGACAAAGCATTGTATGTTGCTTCATCTGCTTGTTCTTGGAACCCATTCTCCACCAAATCCCAAATATCTTGAGAAGAAAAAAAAACCTTCATTATGATAGCCCAATAATCATACTTTTTTCCATTGAACTGTGGTATTTGAAGGTTGGTCAATTTTGTTCTTGATGTTGCTTCCAATCCTAATTGTCAAAGGACAGATTTATTGAACCTTCTCTCAAAGAATTAAAACAAACCAAAATACAACGCTCTCATACCATTGTTCTTGATACAAAGGGTAAAAACCCAGAAAATTTATGTGCATTGACAATACACAGTAACAACACAACAAACAACTTAAAGTAACAGAAAGTAATAATAGACTGTAAAAAAGAGTAGAACAGAGTCACAACAAGGGATGCACAGTAAAACTAAAAATATAAATGTTTGATTAAGCTTGCAAACTAAAATATTTTATATTGAAATTTCATTAACAATTACAAAACTAAAACAATGGCATGAAAAACAAAAAACTTACGCACTTTAACAACACTCTAGCTATGTGGTGTAACAGACTATATCAGCCTGTGAAACTATTCACTGTAATTCTTCCTTCTTCAGGGCTACAGACCTCTTCCTTCTTCAGGTCTACAGACGACCTCTACTTCTCTCTTGTTTACCATTAGCTACTCACTCTCAAAAGACTTATGCTATTGAGTATGGAAATTTGGAAACTTCATGACTTATGCAGTGGAAATTTGGAAACTTCATGACTTATGCAGTGGAATTTACTTTTTCATAAAAGTACAAAAATAAAGGTAAAGTATGGTGGTCAGCCACGTACTCTCAAAAGACTTATGACTTATGCTATTACGGTAATATAGACATATGGAAATTTGGAAACTTCATGACTTATGTAGTGGAATTTACTTTTTTCATAAAAGGAAAAAAATAAAGGTAAAGTATGGTGGTCAGTCACGTAAATTAAATTCTATGTAACTGGAGTAAAAGCTTGGGATTAATAACCACCAATTTTGTGTCTTCGGGCCTGCAGAACATTAACTTGGCAATCCTAGAGCTGATACATAAAATCTTCTTTCGTACTTTCTGATACTGGTTATTGTCCGTCGTTAAATGAGGTTGTTGGGAATAATTTTCCAATATTCGTTTGATTAGAGTTGTATCTACATTCTTGATTCTACGTTTTACAACATCATTCTTGATTATACGTTTTACAATATCATTGTTCGTTGTCGTGGTTTGAAGATGAAGGGTATCTGAGTGTTTATCGAGTTGTTGTCTGAAAGTATATCATTATCACATATCACTAGAGCCACCAGTGTGAATTAGGAACAGAGACACGTTTAGTCAGTCGCAGTGGAGGGAAAAAATATGTAGTACTACTCTACAGAATCACAAACTGCTCAACATAGTTACGAACTTTGTGTGTTAGTAGTTTTTTGGCTGGAGGATATTCCTTTATGGAATGAAATGAGAATTAGATATTGTAATGATTATTTCAAACCTCCTTTCAGCCGTTCTGGAGAATGATAAAGAAAATGACAAAAGGGAATATCTACACGCAGTGCAAGAGGGATATCCAAGTAAGTAACAACGACCTGAAGAGAAAAAAGAAAAAAACATTGGAGACTGAAGCTGCCAAGTAACTTTCCTAGTGTATCATATAATTTGTTGCTTCAGTTAAAGATATGGGCAGTGCAAATTAAATGCACAATGAACTATTGAAGAGCTGGTTAGTTGCATTTGAGTAGGGACGAGTAACCGTTATTTTAGTTTGTGAGCTTTTGTGTCAGCAAAAGGTAGTTGTATATGGAAATTTGTTATATTTGAGGGTTTGAAGAGTGATTTTTTTTCATTTTGGGAGACTGAGAATCAAAAGCTATATAAAAATTATAATGGTGCAGAATTGATGAATAATCTTGTTCTTCAATTTTAACAATAGCGTAAAATCCGTTAACTATTTTTGGTCAGTTTTTATCAAGTAAATTGAAATGAGCTATTTTAATTTGGAGGCACCATATCAATCGGGTGAAAATTCTATATATTTGAGGGTAAACAACCACATTTTGCATGCAGACTGTTCACCTGCTCAGGCGAAGGCTTTAGCGAAATGATTGGCCGTCGGGTTTCTTTGGTAGTGAGAATCCTGAAGTCTAATGCATGTGTTTGGCATAGAGGCGGACGACATGTGCTAGTGGAAATTTTGATGCATGGATTTGAGACCATGAAGAGAGGGTTCAAAAACAATTTATCGTAGGATCGTTATTGAATATTTGATGTAAAATTATGATGAAGACAATGAAGCTGAAAAGGGTTTATGAAGGCACCATAAATGTGCATAATTTTAAAGAAGTTAGGTAAAGTAGACAATAACACCTTGCGGTGAAATTTAAATGAGCTTATATATTTGGGCATATAATTGAGATGGCTGTAATGAGGAATTTGTGTTGCAAGGGGTGTATGATTGTAGTGAGACATTTGTATTGTAAGACATTTGTGTTGTAAGGGGTGCATGATCAGTTGTATCCAACACTCCAAAGTTGATTTCCTCAAGTATGGTGTAAGCCTGGTTGAGTCAGATTGTTTATCCCTTTTAGATAGAGAGGATGAGATCAAGTTGTGGAATTAACCATTAGGTAGATGCCAGGGTGTATTAGTATTTAAGCTTTGATGAGTATTTGTTGAGTACGGAATGTAGTGTTTATCCCTCTTTAGTAGAGAGAGGATGTGGCATCATGTTGTGGAATTAACCACTAGGTAAATATGAGGGTAGCAGGTGTACTGGTATCTAAGCTTGATGTGTAATCAAGGAAGTTAAAATGTGAGATGGAATTAGAATTTAAGAGACCAAGTTAGGAAGAGTTTAACATGATTGATGAACCATGTAGTTGAAAAGGGTTCCTAGAGAACTGGCGAGTAAAATAGATGGTACCCATGTATCTTGGTAGATGGATTTATTTTTATATGGACATCAGTAATCAATTTTATGCAAAGAGAAATTAATGCCTATTGCGAAGAGATTCCAAAGAGAAGATTAGCAACTCAAGACAATGCTTTTTGGATTTATGCATATCAGAAGATCAGTTTGTAGACATATTTAGAAAATCCTCAGCAAAGTTTTTTTTGTGAGATAATTAAGGTGGAGAATGTTAGACACATAATTATCTCAGAGACTTCATCACCCCCACACAGCTTCTAGTGCATCCACCACATTAGTCTTCACCGCCTCAATGCACCAAATTTCAAAGGTCCAACACCATCTAGACTCATTGAAACTTGAAGAGGAAAAACTAATCTATGTCATCCACTCAAATTTTGTATAAATATAAGTGCTCAATAAAATCAAGCATCCCACTCTTTGTTTTTTTTTTGTAATTTGGTAGCTGTATCTATGGTTTATTTTATTCTTATGTGCTTTGCTTATTTAAATAATAATATCAATTAGATATAAATAGTAGCTTGAAGTTATATAAATGTAAATTTTGAGAATATCTATTTATCCATTTGATAATTGTGAGAACTTAAATAATTGATCTCTATAATACTTAAATTTAGAGATATTCCAATAATCTGCAATCATATCTTACTATGCATCAGTGGAGAATATATTATACTTACTCTATGCATCAGTGGAGAATATATTATACTTACTGAGCTTCATTAAAGTACTTGAATCTGCTCCTATGCACGAGTGGAGAATATATTATACTTACTAAGCTTCATTAAAGTACTTGAATCTGCTCCTATCTTGAAGGATCGAAGAGTAGATGAAATGGATGAGTGTGTCCAATTGGATGGATCAAATGGCAATAAATTCAGGATATTTGGTCACACACTCACGATTAGAATTTTGATGATTGAAACGCACAATATTAGGGGTTTAATATAAATCTCAAAACTTTATTTTGGATGACGAAAATAGTATTCCATTACACTGAAATCCTAAACATCCATGTAATTTTATTTTAAAACAAAACTTAAATGAGGAAGGTCGATTCTAATATGGGACCCCTATAAGCGAATTAATTCTCATATGTAAGAAAAATAAGGAAATATATAGAACACTGAGGATGCTACCAAGTATGTGGGTGGAGTGTTTCCAAGTAAATAATGAATACCCATGATTAGCATGGGGACTAAATATTCCATGCATCAACGATTGTGTTAGTACAAATGGTGTGAGAGACCTATTCAAGTAGGTTACATGGGTTCCTCTCAATTATTCAATTTTGTTTTTAATCTTCTTGGTTGGTTTGTTTTTCATTTGAGTTTATCTAGTATCTTATGACAATTTTATATATTAATGTTAAAATCCTTTAAAATGTTGTGATGTGCTTCCAATAAGTTCTATTAAAAAAATGTTAGGTAAATATTTTCTATTTTATATACATGATTCATTTATTTCTTAATTATTGTTTAGGATTATTATAGAAATCATTGTTTTTTAATTGATATTTTGTATGGTGAAAAAAAACAAAGATTATACATTTTTTCCAGATTTGATTTCTTATTGAGGATTTAAATTCTCCTCAAACCATTTATCTAAGTATTGAGAAACCAACATTTCTCCAAATATCCATGACTACAAAAGTCACAACACATAGAGCTATCCTAGATCCAACACATAGAAAACAACAACTTGAATACATCCTAAAAGTGTAAGCCCTCTTAACAAGGTTGAGCCAAAACCCTTAAGTAAATTTAGTTTTTAGCGAAAGAGATATCCAATTTTCACAATAAATTGATTTAACTTTAAAATTAAAACACGGATTTATGTTTATTGAAATCTAAATTAAAATTTAATGTGTGTGCTCACAGTAACATGAAAATTTTGCTAAACTAAAAACAACTCTCTACTTTTCTCATAATATGGATTTCATTTGTCCTCGTGGTAATTTTGTGTATATGAAACTATCGTTTGGCCTCATGAATGTTGGTGCCACTTTCTAGTGAACCACAATTTATGCTTTTCATGACATCAAATGAATTGTGAAGGTATTGTAGCAGCTACAACCACCCTCCAAATTTTTGGCTCGCATGCAAATTTTAGAGCCTACTGTGGATCCTATGATTGATCATCCTTGGTCACTTTTGGTAAGGTGATGATTTCCGTCTCCCCTCCTTTATCTTAAGATTTGTTTGTGTTATCATCTTTATGTAGATTGTGTCATCTTTGGGCATCGGGGTTGTTGTTTTTCACACAAAGATAATGTTCTTTTGCTTCAAGGGAAAGCATGTGCGCAAAAGTGGTTGTAATCAAATAGACATGTTTCACACTCACTTCACACACTCTTGTCATAAAGTTTTTTTGCATCAAGCAAAGTATGTCTTATGCATTCTGGATGCTCTACATTGTGTCACTTAGTGTCAGTGTGCGATCACAGTCCAGTCCTATCATTGTTTACATCTGTGTCACTGATATCACACTTAGTCATTTCCTAAGAAACCTAGCTTTATTCAACTTCCCAGAATTTTTCACTTTGCTTCTGCAACCATCAAGCTTCCTCCCTTACCTATTGAAACCCCACAAGCTGCAGAGACCCCAGCCAACACTGCTCTCTAGAAATGCGCAAAGCAGTCATGCAGCCAACACTGCTCTCTAGAAATGTGCATAGAAGCCAGGTAGCCAGCCAACACTGATCTCCATAAATGTGCAAAGCAATCCAACTACCCTCCATTCAAAAACTGCGCAGAGGTGTCCTCCCAGGATGCCCATCCCGGAGCAGTGTCATGTGCCTCAGAACTATGCAGTGTTTTCCAAGTTGTACTATCAGTCTTGCATGCCAAAACTACACAAATGAGCCTCCCATTGCCTCATCTCGGCAGTAGTCACTTCCTGCTAAAACCACGTCGATCTATTGCCCAGTGACTACAGGAAAAGGTGACATGTTGAGATCACTTCCAAGGAGTTGAGGAGAAGGACCAAGATACCAAGTAATGGAAAAGATCAGGACTGCATGTTGTAGGTTTTAACCCCGTACAGAAATTACCTGCATACGAATTCTAAATCACAAGAAAAATAAAAATGTGAGAGCATAACACATAAAGCACATATACACAGAGATTTCCCACTGGATCCCAAAACCGGGACT
>APFE030046169.1:234988-246251 GCA_000404065.3 Pinus taeda | reverse complement strand
CATGGAGACAAGCTTTTATAGAGGAAAAGGAAGAGATAAGGTCAATCCCCCACAATAATGGATTTGGCTTCATCCCTTGGAAACTTCCATGGAATGGTGGCAAACTACTTTCCATCCAAGGAGATTCGAAGCCAAACCATCCTCACTTAACTTGGAGTCAGTTTGGTGAATGAGTTGGATAGAACCTTCAGAGGTTTGATTAGTTCAAAACTTTGCCCAAAAAGGTTGGCGCGATTGCGACTCTGTGACAGAGCGCTAATGGCGCGTCCCTTTTATAGGATTTTCCCCATTGGCGCGGGCATAACACAGTGGACCAACGCTAATGTAAAAAGGGTTGTTTTTAAGGGCAAAGAGCAGGAGATGTCTTCAGGGCACATGAAGCTCATGTCTAGAGGTGAATGATGCAAGTGGTTTCAAGTCTTTTCACTTCTCACAAGTCCCAGAATGAGTCCTCCAAGATGCAGGAGAGGGGTAACAGGGATGGTGACAAATTACTGTGTAACAGATGCCCCCTAAAGTGCGCTAACAAAGTTTGCCAATTTCAAAAGAAAAATACGCAGTCCAGGGCTTGGATCACAATCTCTAAGCAAGTCAAGAAGCACAGGGGCAGCAAGAAATTCAATTCCAAAAGCTTCTCTAAGCAAGCAAACAAAAGAAAACTAAAGAGGCAAGACAAACTCCAAATTTTTCAGTTCGTAAACCAAACCGGAGATCGACTGAAGCGGCTTTGATCTACTTCACTACTGCAAAGCAATAGTGTTTCGAAGGCTATCTGGCCGTGTTTCAGACTCTGTCTAAGTTTACAAATAAAACAACAAGCTAAACTCCCCAGCGGAGTCGCCAAATTGTTGGAGAGGTAAATCCCCTCTACGGATAGAGGCAATCCCTACTAGCCCAAAACGGGTCTAGCAACAATCAAACAATGCTATCACGCAAGTTCCTAATTGCAAATAAAAGGTAGTTGACGAAGACCTACTTGAGATGCAATGCTTTAGTTTGTAGAAGAGACGTCACTCACGTTCCTTTGCCTTGGCCGGTCACGATCCTCCACTATCCACGTGAATGGACACCTGCACACAAAGAGAACAATACAAACACAAGCGTGAAATCTGATATATGCAATTATACATCAGTCATGAAGGACATAATTCAACATCAACCATTACAAGTAAAACGAGAATGGAACCATAATGATAGTCATCTATTATTAATAATTCAACAAAGGAGAATACAACCAGCATCCTGACGTCAAGTCCTCCTTTGGCTGGGTGTTCAGCTACACAAGTCTTGCAAAAGCTTGAAGGGATGAGGGACAAGCTCTCTCTCTCTCTTTAGTGACAAGGTCTCCTTACTTAGGTAAAGCCTTATGGATACAAAGAAGGCTTCTTGCAACTCCAATCTTTTGATATCTTCCTTTCAGCACAAGTATTGCCACTAGAGTCAGAACTATCAGAACTAGAACTAGAACTTGAACTAGCGTGCTCAAGGCATGGAGACAAGCTTTTATAGAGGAAAAGGAAGAGATAAGGTCAATCACAACAATAATGGATTTGGCTTCATCTCTTGGAAACTTCCATGGAATGGTGGCAAACTACTTTCCATCCAAGGAGATTCGAAGCCAAACCATCCTCACTTAACTTGGAGTCAGTTTGGTGAATGAGTTGGATAGAACCTTCGGAGGTTTGATTAGTTCAAAACTTTGCCCAAAATGGTTGGCGCGATTGTGACTCTGGGATAGAGCGCTAATGGCCCGCCCTTTCAATAGGATTTTCCCCATTGGCGCGGGCATAACCTAAGAGACCAGCACTAATGTAAAAAGGGTTGTTTTTAAGGGCAAAGAGTAGGAGATGTCTTAAGGGCATATGAAGCTCATGTTCAGAGGTAAATAATGCAAGTGGTTTCAAGTCTTGCCACTTCTCACAAGCCCCGGAATGTGTCCTCCAAGGTGCAGGAGAGGGGTAACAAGGATGGTGACAAACGGTGACAAATTACTGTGTAACACCGGTCACTTGGGTAGATGTGGGAGGAGGGCTTTATAATTATATTGATTCCTTGGAGAAAGAGGCACATCAAGAAAAGGTACACCAATTTTTTACTTATTCCCTTGATTACAATTTACCTACATCTCTAGTTCATGGTCCAGTACCATCTCCCGTATGTAATCCACCATTTAATGTCTTTGAGGAAAAAGATACATTAGAAGCATTGAAACAAGAGATTAGAGAACTAGAAGTCCTAGAAAGACACATCAAGAATGAGAATGAATTTCTCAAAGTGAAGATTCAAAATACGCTGAAAATAATGTATTATTGGTATAACAAGAATTCAAAACTTAAGAAATCCAACTGAAAACTACATTCTAAGATCAAGGATTTTAAGAAAAAGATCCTCATGAAGAAGCAAACGTGATCGATTGCTATGAAGAAGAGGATAACTTAGAAAAACTTGGATATCCTTATCTAAGCCTCTGAGATAATGCCGTAACAAGGAGAAGTACACAATTTTGTAATTTTGTAATTTTGTCAATGCATGAGGACATGCAATATCTTAAGTGTGGGGGAACGATGGGGTAAAATAATTAGCTCTTTTAGTCACTTTTCCGACCTACCTTTTACCATTTTAACTTTAATAAACCATTGCAGCTATCCTTTCCATGTTCTAATGCTACCATCTATGCACACAAATGCTACTTGAGCTCCATATGTTGCAAGCAAGGATTTTTAAAGGTAATATGTCAATTTTATATTGTTTTGTATATTTTCTTCATAAAAGCAAGTTAAAATGTAATAGTTGTAGAAACTAACATATTCTATTTTTTCTCCCCATTTATGTAGAAAAATTGTAGGTTGCATACTTCAAGAAGAAATCTAATGAAACCAAAGGATGGAAGACATGGAAAACAATCTTGAGAATATTACTCATCTATTAATAGCCATAAGGCATTCATGACACCATCAAAACCCTGTCAACACTTTATTCAGCAAAGCAAAGTAGTGACATATCACGTAATAGGTTTGTGTGGCAAAGAATCATGGTAGCGTGACAAAAGATCAAGGATAGAGTCTTATGGAAAATATACAATGATTATTGTCAATATTTCGATCTCCAAGTTCCATGAAAAATGAACATCGTTATCCTATTTTGAATTGTAGCAATAAAATTTTGAGTCATCATTATCTTCTTCTGAATTATATCAATAGGGTCCCGAGTCTATTGTTGTTTAAAAAACTATATAAATAGTCTAGTTCTTCTGAGGAGGAACAAGAAGTTAAGTTTTATTTGTATGAATTGTATGCCATTAATATAGTATTGCTTTAACTCTCATCTATGCGTATGAATTCTCTGTGTTTAAATGAGTATGTGATTTAAGTTAATAGTCAAGTTCTGAAGTTTCTCTAGTATGAGTGACCCAACCAGGAGGGCCCCCCATGTACCAAGACAGACACTACCTCTTACTTGAATGAGTTTGTTTATTTTTAATAGTATTGCTTTTCTCATTTCGTTATCATTTTATTATAAAAGAAAATACTCTATTTTATTGATTCTTGCTCATAATATGAAAGATTTAGTGGTAGTTTTAGAAGAGCTTATAATCAGAGGTTAGCTTTTATATAAAATGATCATTTAGTTTTAGAGATTTAGATTCATTTAATTTCAAACTAATGCAATTAATTTTTCACATGCGTTTCAATATAATGAAGGCTAATCACATTGGTTCTCCCAGTGAATAGGAATTATTCTTTGAAGTCACAAAAAATTATAGTTCAAATTCTTAAATAAGTTTGTTTTCAAATTATCAAATTATCTTCATGGTTATGAACATGTATAAGTGTTTTAGAACCATGATTATATTGAGTTAGCTAGTTGTCAATTTCTTTTAATAGACTAGCATCTATTTTCAATATCAATTTTTATTAGATCAGAATAAAAGCCAAATCCTAGCATATATTTTGCATTACACTTCACAATATTACAAACCTAGACTGATAATTTAATTTTATGGATTTTTAGTACAATTAAATTCACCGTTATCATTAGTAAACTGCTAATGGGAGATGGGAATATCATTGCCATAGAGTCTTAATCCTTTTATCTTTCATTGTGATAATGCTACCCTTATAGTGCATCACAACCCTTCTACAACAAGAATAAATAAGAATGGTGAGATAAGGCCGCTTTACTAAATTACACTCAAAGACTTAAATGTTGAGGAAGGAGTTCCATTGAGCATCACCAAGAAGAAAGGGGTTGAAACAAGAGCTCTTATCCAGTTAACACAACTACTTGAGAAGCCAAAGGCTATGACAACATTGGCTATGACAACATTGAAGAGATAAGCACAAATAAGTTTATCGAAGTCCTTAAATTAGTCAAGCTTATGTAGCATTCCTTCCTTTTTAGATTTTTTCTATGAATGAAGGACCTCATGGGATACTACTGATGGAGAGGGGATGAACCAACTTTTTCATCTCCAATGAACGATTCATTTTTATGGACAATGTAATTCGACATAACATTGTCAGAAATACGAAAAGACCCTGCAATGTAACGTGACGAAATACGATGAATGTTTTTCGATGATACAGAGTCAACAATCCGATAGGTAGGTACAAAATATGATGGGGTTATTCGATGACATAGCATTGGAGATCTGACAGTATTTACAAATACAATGAAAGTTGTCTGATGTTGCAGAGTAGAAAATATGACGGGGATGATCAGATACATATGATATCCAACGAGTGAAGTGTCACGATTAGGCGTCGGAAATCTAACGTAAGAATAACATATCCGACGACGTTGCTATACATCCAACAAATGCTGCATCAAAAATATGACAATCTTGGGAATATTAAAAAAAATAATTGAAAGCTAACGAGAGAGCTAAGAAAGTATTGTTGGTCAATTAAAAAATAAACCAAGTCAGGAAGTTCGAGGAAATACAATAATAGATCTTGAATGCAAGGTTCATATTGTTCAACATGATACTGTTCGTCCTCTTTCTAAAATGCCTCAATTTCTAGGTTCCCAACTCAAGGAGATGAAAACATTTTCTCTTGGTAGATTAGTACCGTATTCACACAACCAATATGATATTTCCCATGATGGGGGACTAATATTGCCTCTTGAGCTTCGAGATTTTAAAAGTGGGTCAATTCAATAAAATAAAACATTTTCTCTTTCTGGGCTTACAAATAATTAGGATAATATATCTGACATAACAAAGGGAGAGGTGTTAAAAAATTATGATGTAGAATTGATTGTACAAGTATTGTGATCCCAAGACCTTGAATATGATTGAAGAAAAAATCATAAGAGTATCGGATAACATATTTTATCTAATGCGTGTATTAAGTTAAATTGTTCAAAGAAGAATTTCTTTGGCTCATGATCATATTCATTGTGTTGATGACTAGAGAATGATAATAATTGATAAAAATGGTTTGGAAGTACTAAAATTACTTGAGCATAGTTCAAATTAAAAAACAACAATATGTTGGTGCTATAGCATTACATACTTTAGCAAAAGGGCCACTAGTAATCATCCAATTGATGTTGCTCTTCCACCTCTAATACCCCAAGTACATTTGAGAGAGAAATATGTCAATAGTCACACTTTATCAGATGTTACCTTTTTAGTGGAAGATAGGAAATTTTATGTCCACATAATCACTGTACTTCTATCATCTTCAAATGCATTTTGTGCCAAGTTTGATGGTAGATACCAGGAAAAGGAGGCAAAGGATTTTGAAATTCCAAACATAACCTGGACAATATTTGAACTATTGATGATATTTATATGGACAAGACCTTACTATGGAGAATTTTGAGAATATATATGATCTTTCTAAGTCTTATCATGCAACTTCTTTGGGCCATATGCATGTTTTGTACTTACTGGGGTAGTAGGATAAAAAACATTTGCCCTAGCAAGGCCTTTAGCCTCAGAGGAGAGTACATTTCCATCTATCCTGTCATTAATATTCAATCATTCCCATAAATTTGGTGGTGGCATATTCTCTTTGGTGGTGACACTTATGAGTAAACTAATTCATAAGGATCTAACTTGTTTCTCAATGTTGCATGCAATAGATATTACTATTGCTTTATTGGATTCTATATCAAAGATTTACTTCTCCCTTATTCAAAGCACTTACTACATCCCTAGTGGTCTTGATGCACTGCGTTAACAATACATGGTTTCGAGTAGTGAATAAAAGGAATGCTTTGGAGTTTCTTGTACATGTCTTTACATTATGAAAGTATTTGTTACCACTGAATGAAGGGGTTGCTTATTTTGTTATGCAACCAACTCACAAAATAGAATAAGATATAGATCAATGACTTTAAAATTAGCCTCTTAGAGGGGGAAACCTCCTTTACATTACACAAATGAACAATTATTGGATGATACAAATGAAAAAACCTCCTATATATATGAGTCTAACGGGTCACAATATAATCAGAGCCGACATAACAATAATAATGTAAGGGCACAAAAATAACAATAGTGGGCTTCTATGGGGCACAATAATAACAATATGTGGACACAAGGGAAAAAATATAACAATAAGGGGCTACAATGACAATAATAATGGATGAATACACTAGTCTTACAGGGACCTAACACATATTAACCGAAATGAACGCCCACACTAAGATGTCTTGCCCAACATTCAACTTGGAATAAGTGTCCCATCAACCATGGTTATTATTTTTCATTTTATTAAGTTTTATTACATGGAATTTTCACCAGGGCTATTACAAAACCCTCCCCCTTGGGGGAACACTGTCAATGTTTAACAACACCTATAACCACAAGACTGATGTAAGAAAAACATACTGCCAATGGAGCTTTATAACTTAGTTTGATGCAATGTTTACAATGATCAACCTGTTGAGAATCAAACCAACATGAAAACATAAGACACATAAAATCAAAATGACATGACACCCATACTTCATATTGTATCTTTATAACATAGGTCATGGTGGTTTTTACATCCATATACATATGTACATATACCAAACATCACCAAAACATGTAACAAAACATATACCAAGACATATATCGAAACACCATACAAAAATTGCTTTGCCTCAACTGGAAAACAAAGAAGGATAGATAACCCACATCTGATCCGCCATCTCCCATGTAGCTTCATTGGGCCCAAAGTGCTTGCATTTCACCTTAACTTGATAGATTTCTCAGTTCTGAAGCACAAGCACATTTTTCTGCAATATACATTGAGGATTCGACTGGAATTCTCCATCTGGTTCCACTTGTGTATCCCACATCTGATCCGCCATCTCCCATGTAGCTTCATTGGGCCCAAAGTGCTTGCATTTCACCTTAACTTGATAGATTTCTTAGTTCCGAAGCACGAGCACATTTTTCTGCAATATACACTGAGGCTCCGACTGGAATTCTCCATTTGGTTCCACCTGTGTATCCCGCATCTGATCCGCCATCTCCCATGTAGCTTCATTGGGCCCAAAGTGCTTGCATTTCACCTTAACTTGATAGATTTCTTCGTTCCGAAGCACGAGCACATTTTTCTGCAATATACATTGAGGCTCCGACTGGAATTCTCCATCTGGTTCCACCTGCAATACACAACAACCAATCACATGATCAACACATTTAACATACTTCTTAAGCAATGAAACATGGAAAACATTATGGAATTTCACTGTTAAAGGTAGTGTAAGTCAATAGGCTATTGGTCCAATCCTCTCAACAATACTGAAGGGTCCACAAAACCATGGTGCCAACTTGGCACATGATCCAATCCGTAAGGAGATAAGATGCACAAGTGCAACTATTCCCCAACCTAGAACTCCTTGAAAAATCTGTTATGATTTGCACAACTCTTCTGCCTATCCTGTGTTGCCTTCGAATACTTCTTGATTACCTGCATTTCCTGTTCCATGTCTGCCAAAATGTCCAGTCCAATCAACACCCGGTTAATTGGATCACTCCAACTGATGGGATTATTACAACTCCACCTATACAATGCCTCAAACACACTCATCTTCAAAGATTCCTGATAACCATTGTTGTAAGTGAACTCTACGAGTGGAAGATACTCTTGCCACTTTCACCGTTGATGCATCACATACATCCTCAACATGTCCTCCAATATCCTATTAACCCTCTTTGTCTGCGGATGATAAGGTATACTGAAGGCAAACTCTGTGCGCAAACCTACAAATAATTGCTTCCAAAACTTGGAAGTGAACTTCACATCCCTGTCTGACACAATATTCTTCATAACACCATGCAAGATGACCACATCTATGTTGAATACCTATGCTACATTGCTAGTTGAGAATGTAGACTTCACTGGAATGAAGTGCGCAACCTTTGTCAACCTTTCCACAACAACCATGATGGAATCATGCTGTCTCACTATCCTTGGAAAAACTATGATGAAGTCCATGGAAATGGCCTCCCTTTTCCATTATGTAATTACAATCAAATGTAGCATCCCTTCTGGATGCTTACACTCTACCTTCACACGCTGACAATTGAAACACCTAGCCACAAACTCTACTACATCCTTCTTCAGATTCGGCCAATAATCAATTTCTTCACTGTGGTCAATGTCTTCTAGTAACCTAGGTGATCTGAATATGGTTTCACATGAAACTCCGTCAAGATCACCTTCTTGAGCTCACTCCTATTTGGAACATATATCCTGTCTTTGAATCTAACCAATCCATCTATTGTAAGGCAATAGCACATCCCGTGCACCTGCACTTGTACCACCACCTGTACCTATACCTATACCTATACTACTACTTGTACCTGTACCTATACTACCACATGTACCTATACCTATACTATTACGTGTACTTGTACCTATACCACCACATGTACTTGTACATGTACTTTGCTGCAACCTATGAATAATCTCCATATACCTGACATCCTACTGACCTTCCTACAAGATCCTATCATGTAAGTCTGTCCCATAGGAGCTTATAGCTGCTAAGTGATTTACTCGTATTTGCCTGCTAAGAGCATCTGCCACCTTGTTCTCTTTACCTCTAATATACTTGATCTCAAAATCGAACTCACTGATCATAGCCAACCACCGAGCCTACCTACCATTTATATTAGATTAGTCAAATAGATACCACTAACCACTATTATCACTCATCAACACAAACTTCCTACCCAGAAGATAATGTATCCACATCTTTGATTCATGTATGATCACTTCCGACTCAATATTATGTGTGGGGTTGTTTTGATCATGCTCATTCAGTTTTTGTGGCTCATAACATACCACCTGTCTGTCCTACGTAAGGACTCCACCAAGTCCTTTCTTGCAAGCATCTGTGCATACTAAAAACTCTTTATCTGGATATGCAATGTATAACACTGGTGCATGTGTCAACAACTGCTTAAGCTACTAAAAAGTAGCCTAACACTCCTCTATCCACTCAAACTTCTTACCCTTTCTCGAAAATGATGTGATAGGATAAACAATCTGTGAGATGTTCTTGATGAACCGCCTGTAATAGCCTACCAACCCCATGAAATATCTCACCTCATCTACATTCCTAGGAGCTAACCATTGAATGATGACCCTTAGCATTTCTGGATCTAATGCAATTCCCTCCTTGGAGACAACATGTCCCAAGTAATGCAACTCAGTCTGAAAGAAATTGCACTTGCTGAGCTTAGCATACAACCGATACTCTCTCAACAATCTTACCACTATTGCTAAATTCTCAGCATGCTCTTCCCCATTTTTATAATATACCAATATGTCATCAATGAACACAACAAAAATTTATTCAAATACAGACACAACATGCTATTCATCAAGCACATAAAAGTAGTTGGAGCATTAGTCAAACCAAACAGAACTACAAAAAAATCATAATGCCCATACCTGGTCTAGAATGCAGTCCTGTGAATGTCCTCCTCTTTGATGCATACCTGATATTATCCCCATCTTAAATCAATCTTCAAGAACACTGATGCTCCTTTCAACTGATCAAATAAGTAATCAATCTTCGGTAATGGATACTTGTTCTTGATGGTCACTTTGTTCAACTGTATATAGTCAATGGATAATTTGAGAGTACCATGTTTCTTCTTCACAAACAATATTGGTGCGCCCCATGGTGATACACTTTGCCTAATGTATCCCTTACCCAACACTTCATTCAACTACAACTTCAACTCTACCAACTCAGGTGTACTCATCCTGTCACGCGGAATGAGTCGATCTTGTGGACAAGACAGAACTTCCTAGAATCTAATGAAGACCTAATGACAAACACACCAACTAGACACTATCTTTCTCTAAATGCGCTTTACAAATAATGGCAAACAAATGTGTTTAAGTCCTACCTGATGTCCAACGCAAGTTTGGAGATGCCTTCACTCTGATCCAAGTAAGTTCCTTTGTCACAAACCTGCAAACACAAACAAGGCAAACGATTAAATAGCACCTGAATAACCAGTATTATAAAACATATTTAACATGAAAGTCAAGGAGTCCATGAAACAAATAACATGAGATACTTGTTGAGAAAAATGCGCTTGATTGTATTAATTCAAAAGGAGAAGAACTTTACAACCTTTGCCTTGACGCTGTACAAGCTCCTCCCAGGGTCCAACAAGAAGTCTCCTCTACTTTGACAAGCTTTACTCACTCCCCAATGAAGCGAAAAAGGTATGTGATCTCTCCTCTTAAGCTCAAATAGGAAGTCTTGATTTCACTAGCATTTACCCTCAAAAGTTCAGCTTCTAACCTCTCAAGCCACTGACCCAATGCCTCAATTTATAGTGCAATGGAGATCAGTTACCAGGCCCTCCTTTAAAGGGATAGAGTCCTCCTTCAAAGGGATAACTCCTCTCAACAAGGGATTAGCTCCTCCTCTTATGGGATACATGAACCACTTGGAGCGAAGAATCCACGTAACAAATCCTTCTAGAAAACTCTAGAATTAACCCAAAGTGAGTTTTTTAAGATAAAAATTGCGCCTTTTGACTTTCACAGGGGTACGCACCCTCCCCTTTACATACAGAGCGTATAAGTACTTAGATATCCTGAACAAAAGGTGCGGGACCGCAGGCAAAAGTGAGAGAAAGTGCGGAACCAGAGTTACATTGCTTTTTTGATGTCTTTCTCTCATTTCTAAAGCTTGTTTTGAAGAGCTGTGGTTTGAGACTTGCTTAGGAAGCTGGTATGGGTGGTGATAGACCCATACCGACTGCAAATAATCAAGATGACGATAT